>CBVK0101228287.1:0-11098 GCA_900067695.1 Picea abies
ATTTCCCATGTAGCCTCATCTGGGCCAAAATGTTTCCACTGCACCTTGACGTGTGCAATGGTTCGGTTTCAAAGCGGGGTTTACTTTCTGTCTAGTATGCATTGAGGTTCTGGTAGAAACTCTCCCTCCGGTTCCACTTGGATCATAGACCAATCAATTATATGATTAGCATCATGTACATATTTCTTTAATAATGAAACATGGAAAACATTATGCGCTTTTACTGTGGGAGAAAGTGCTAGCCTATAGGCTACAAGTCCCACTCTATCTAGAACCTCAAAGGGTCCACAATACCGAGGTGCTAACTTGGCACAAGCTCCCATTTTCATGAAACTTTTCCTGGGCCTAACTCTGAGATATACATGATCTCCCACTTTGAACTCTCTTGGAGTTCTCTTTTGGTCGGCATAACCTTTTTGTCGGTTCTGAGTGACCTTCAGGTTTTGTTTTATCTGAGTCACTTGCTGTTCCATTTCTTTCAACATGTTGGGTCCAAAATAAATCCTATTTACGGGATTACTCCAACTGATAGGAGTGTTGCATGATCTACCATAGAGGACTTCAAAGGGACTCATCTTTAAGGATGCTTGGTAGTCGTTGTTGTAGGCAAATTTTGCCAGTGGCAGGTAGTCTTCCCACTTCTTGGGTTGGTGCATTACATGCATTCTTAGCATGTCTTCAAGTATTTGGTTCACTCTTTCTGTCTGTCCATTGGTTTGAGGGTGATAGGCTGTGCTAAACAATAATTTGGTCAACCCGAATGGCACCACCACAAACTCATAGTGACCATACCTCGTTCAGAAGGCAGTTTTATGGATGTCTTCACCCTTGATTCAGACTTGATGGTATCCTGACCTCAAATCAATCTTTGAGAAAATAGACACACCCCCCAATTGATCGAACAGGTCATCGATCCTAGGAAAGGGGTACTTGTTCTTTATGGTTGCCTTATTGAGTTGCCTATAATCTATACATAGTCTAAGGGTACCGTCCTTCTTTTTCACGAACATGACTGGTGCTCCCCATGGAGACACGGTGGGCTGAATATAACCCTTATCCATCATTTCTTTTAATTGCAACTTGAGTTCAACTAACTTGGGTGTGCTCATCCGGTAGGGTTTCCTAGACACTGGCACTGCTCCCGGTGCAAGTTCTATCGAGAAGTCTATGTCCCTTATCAGAGGTAAACCTGATACCTCTTCCGTAAACACATCTCTGTATTCTCTCAGGATAGGGTGATCATCAAGGCTTGGTTTGTCACCTTCGATTGTTTTCAACACCTATATTGCATATAGGGGACACCCCTTTCGGCAATACTTTCTCATTTGCAGAGTTGATATTTGTCTCACCGAGATAGGTTTTTGGATCCCTTGAAGGGTTATCTTTTTCCCTTCCTTACTTACACATTCTAAGGTCTTATGGTAACAGTCCAATTTGGCTTGATGGGAAGCTAGCCAATCCATACCAATCAATAGATCATATGATCCCAGGGGTAATATGTTAAGGGTTGCTTGGATGGGGGATTTACCCAACATCAATTGGCAGGCTGGTATAACCTATGCTACTCTTCTTCTGGTGCCAGTGGCTAACTGTACCAACCGTGGCTTAGTATGTTTTTGTGGCTGTAGTTTACACTTATCAATAAATTTAGAGGCTATATAACTCAAATTTGAACCAGGGTCAATCAAAACAGACACTAGATGGTTGGAAATCATACCTTCTATTTCCACCACTGAAGCTCTGTGGTCAGCTTGGTTATTATCCAAGGCTGCATAAATTTGTGGCTCTCTCTTGGCCACATCATTGACGGTAGTAGCTTCTTGGATGTTATAAATCCTCCAACTATTCTATTGTCAGTGTGGACAGTCTCTCAATAGATGTTCTTCCCCGCAACCCCAACATTTCAAAGGTTCTCTCTTTGGGTTATCAGTCTTCACTGATATGGGTCCAGAAGTTTTATTTCCACTCAAGGAGGGAAAATTTTGATGGTGCATACTCCGGGATGGGAAGCTCATTCTTGGGTTCTTCTTATAGTTCTTAAATCCTGGGGATTTAATCCCCTTTTTCTGAAATCTCGAACTATTCTTCTGTTTCCATCCTTTGCGAGGCTCTGTTCAATGTCCAAGTTGTTCATGACAATAGGTTGCCTTTCGGATAGTGCCTTCTAGGGTCTTTGGCTCATCAAATTCAATTCTGTTCCGATAGTCCTTGGGTAGTCCGCTGATGAAGCGCTGCACATTTGTCTTTTCTATTTTTATGTAGGCTACCTACCTCAACAACTCGAGGAATTTGCTGACATATTCCTCTATGGTGAGTTGTCCCAGTTTGAGTTCATAAAATTCTTTAGCCTTTTCGTCGAAATATTTTTCTGACAGATACTTCTTTAGGAGGTATTTCTCAAACCGTTCCCAAGACAAGTCCTCTTCGTGAACCCCTTTCACATTCTTAAGGTCTTCCCACCAAATGGAAGCCTTTCCGTTCAAGTTGAAGGTGGCCACTCGGGCCTTCAAATTTTCTGAGAAGTCATGGACTCTGAAATACTTCTTTAGTCCAAGCAGCCAGGCCTCTGCTTCCTCTCTTTTCTTTATTTCACCGTCGAAGGAGGGTGGTTTTGCCTTCCTGAATTCTTTGAATTTATGACCCTTGGAAAGCTTTCGCTTCTTCTATTATCTTCGGGAATAAGAACTAGTTCTGCTGCTAGAAGAGACCTCCGAACCGCTAGCTTCCTTCCCAGAGGAATAGTCCGCCGCTGGTTCTTTACCTCTGGGATGGAACTTTTTCGAGGTGCTCCTCTCAGTGTGGCCACTGATATGACCATGTTTCTGTACCTCAGGTTCATGCTGCATTTGTCTTTGTAGTTCGGATAATCTTTGCAGTAATACTGCATTAATTTCTGTTTGCTTCTCTTGTTCTTTCATCATCCTCTCATTGTCAACCTTGCAGCTTTGAATTTGACCATGAGACTCCTCACAGTCTCGGCTAGATCTGGAGGGGTCCCTACCACCCTCCTTTCATCAAACTCCTTGTCTCTATTGTGGGAGCCTTCCCCCACCTCATGGTGAGTCACCATTCTATATGTTGGTAATTTCCCACGGTTGATCTTCTGCTTGTGTGCAAGAGAAAAAACGTTGGTTGTTAGTCAATGTTTATATTCATTTATAACCAGTACATAATTCATATTTTTCACATACACACTCACAATAGGAGTTTTCATTCTTAACCTTGACTTGTGATTAAGAAGGTTAAGACAGGGGGTTACTCCTTTTAGGAGTGTTTTGAACGGAGCTCCTACGCAACTCGTTCATGAGCTCGAGCAGGCCAAGTGTGGTAACCATGCTATGATACCAATTTGTAACATACCCACTACGGGAACTAAGATTTTTCAACTTTTTCCTTCTTTTCACCAAGGAACAGAATTCCCCGAATTCCTATAGGGCCTGATGCAGTTCCTACCATCCCTTATCCTTACCCATGTGATCATGGGTCATGACCACATGCCTTACCGAAGAGGTACTTCTGACTTTCGCGATACGGGAAATTGCGCGTCATGCAATCCTCTGCTCTCTTGTCTCTCGAAGTGCCGAAATCCGAAGAGTACCAATAGTTTATCATAACTAAAAATTGCCTCAGATTTAAAAACATGGAACTCCACCTTTCAGGGTTTACTCCATTGGGATTTTGGGATGTGCGATCACAGGATGTCTCGCACTTGGGTTTCCCAGGAGCCGAAACTCCGAAACACAAAACTCTAACATGCTCCACTATTTCAGGGTTTTTGCGAGTCAGGTTTCGCATATCGAAACTTTGCAATACAAGAGGTCGAAGCTTCACGCTCCTCAACTACACGAATGCCGAAAAGATGATATACCCGCTCATCATACACTTGACCAAATTCGGGGTTTCACAGTTCAGGATTTCACAACTAGTGGGTACAAGGGAACTTATCCTTGAATATCCTGGTTCCCGAAATATCGAACATAAATACTTACCCATGTTGGTCCAAGTCGGGGTTTCGCAAATCAAAGTTTCACGACGTGCGTAGACAGGAGGTCTCGCACCTAGACCTTCCGGGAGCCGAAACTACGAAATACAAACTCTTAAACCTGTGCATCTATTTCAGGATTTCACCCATCGGAATTTCATGGGTCGGGGATTCGGGACTTGCGATTACAAGGGACTCGCCTCTAGGTATATCGGGTACTGAAACTCCAAGATCTTATATATTCTCCATACTATTATCATTTCGAGATTTCTCAAGTCGGGGTTTCGGGACTTGCGAGTACAAGGAAATACTCCCTTCGGTATTCTGGGTTCTGAAACACTGAAACGTCCTAACTCATCCACACGCCATCATTTCGGGTTTTCGTGAATCGGGATTTCAGGACTTGCGAGTACAGGAGAACTCGCACTTAGGTACCCCAAGTGTCGAAACTCCGAAAACTCATAACTTACCCACACGCTATCATTTCGGGATTTCATATGTGAGGATTTCGTGGGTCGTGAGGACAAGGGTTCTTACCCTCTGATCTCCTGGGTGCCGAGAAGCCGAAACTCTTACCAGACGCCACATGTACTCTACAGCTGGACGGTCCAGGTACTCCCATGGGTCTTGGAATCGACGGTCCCGATTTCTTCACTACTTACAAAGGTTAAAAAGGGGTCGAGGCATTAACACCTGTGTTCCTTCATCCAATTTAATGGTCGTAATAGACCTTACATCCTTCAAAAGGATCTCATTCGTGCAGTTAGCAAGAGGAAGGGTATCCTGGGTACCGAACCTACGAAACATCACAACTCATCCATGCTAGTTCATTTCGGGGTTTTTCTAATCGGGATTTCAGGACTGGTGAGTACAAGGGACTTACCCTTAGGTGTCCTGGGTACCAAAACACGGAAACATCACAACTAATCACGTTATACTCATTTCGGGGTTTCACAAGTTTGGATTTCACGTCTAGCGAATATAAGAAAACTGACCCTTGGGTTTCCCAGTTGTCGAAACACTGAAGTACCGAGCTCTAAGAGACCCTCTCTCTCTCGTGTAGGGTTTTCAAACTTAGGCCTTAAAGTCCTTCATCGGGTTCCTGGGTAGATTTTCACTAGGTTTTATGACCAGACTGAGAGGTCTTCTTAAATCCCTAAACTATTAACATCTGTGATAGATAAAAAGAAAATTTAGGAATTTACTGAGGCGGTATTCCTTTCAGGGAACTTACCTCGACTCTGGAATGTAAGGGAACGATCCCAAAAGGGTGTCCCTGTGAGGAATTCTATCGAGGGCAGCACGAGAGACAAATAAGGGAAACAACCTCCTGAGAACAGACTTAAAAATTGGGTTCGCTCAAATACATATATCTACATATAAATAAGCCTGAATGTGGTCATTCTAGCATAAGCATGCAACAACCATTCTGATCAAAACACCATGTAGACATTTCTGCACAGAAACCATTTATAAGTGTTTAAACCATGAGCATACATTCCAAGATATTTAAATTCAAGATACGAGATATAACACTTATCAGAAAAAATTGGGTTTGATGCAACTGCTGAGAGGGGGGCTCGTTTTAACCCAACCGTAGGCTCAGTGACTCTGAATGGATTTACCACTAGCCACCCCCGAGGTCGACCACGATGCTTGAGACTCTTTGTCTCTGTTCTTCAGCGATCGAGAACGAAGGTTACTCTCCTTCTTCTCTGTTATCGCTCACTCTGTATTTTGTTGCAGATTTCTTCCGATCTTTTCCTGCGATCCCCTCCCTCGCATCCTCCCCCCCACACCTTTTACCTGCCTTTTCTTTTCCGTCGAAGTTGTGTGTGGCACGAATTTCCCTGCGGTGGTTAGGTCTGAGGCCTCCACGGATGGGTGGTTCACCCCCATCCCTCCTTAACTCATGAGGAGCCTCTTCACCTACCAACCTGGCGAGTAATTCATTTCGGGGCCAATGAGCCACTCTTGGTTCTCCGGGCCAGTGAAGACCAAATACGGTATTGGTTTCGGTGGAAGTTAACGCCACCATTTCAGGTGCCTTCCACCACCTTTCTTCAGCCATCGTGATCTCTTTTTCAGCACATCCCCCTCCCAACAATCCTGCAATACACACACACACACACACACACACACACACACATATGTTCAAAATGTTAATTTACATTCGTCGACCTTGTATACTAAGGTCCATTCAGAATCACACATTCACATCTTTGAGTTTGCCACAGTTCTTGGCCACCATAATTATTTTTACAGACTGGGGGAAATAGGGTGTTACAAGGACCTCCCAAGTTAAATATTTATTCATAGTAGTCAACCACATAAAAATATTGAATTTAAAAGGAAATCTTATCTTCCCTAAGGCTTCCACCACCACTGATTATCTTCTTGATTGTCATTGGTGAAGATTGCTTTGTACCCCAAACTAGGAGTGTAATCCTCTAAGGCTGGGTTATTGGACCATATCAATTCATCCTTTTCCTCTCTAATATGCACATGGATTACCTTTAAATATGTAATATAGGCCTCCCACCACTCGTCCTCTAGCCCTTCCAATCCAAGTAGATTTTTACTTTTCCATGCTTGATGCCATATAGCTGTAAGTTATGGATAACCCACATGAGATAAATTATATATTACCATCCCTTGGAGGGACACAATAAGATTATCAAGCAATTTTTATACATCTCCACTCTTGACCCATGGTTTAGACCTTACTCTAAACTTTTCACCATCACCTACCTTCCAAACTAGCCAGTTTCCTACATGAGGAAACACAATACAATATATTTCAAAAATATAGACACATTTTGAATGTTCTTTCTAGGATTTTGATCCACTCTTCTACAATATATGGTTCTATGTATTTTTGAATGATGACTTGATTCTAAAGTCCATCCATTGATACAAGCCTCCATAAGCTCATGAAAACCAAGGCCTTCCCAAATATTGCATGTTCTTAAGGCCCCAACCCTCTAGGTCCTTGGGTTTAGTTATGCTTTTTGTTTGTTTGTGTGTGTGTGTGTGTATCCACAAGAAAAAATCACGAGAACCCCTCCTCTTCCTCAAAATATTAGAATGGAGAGTGGATTAATCACCAAAAACAATAGGGGTTAGTAAGCTTGAGGGACTTGACTAGATTTGAACATTTGGCCTATGGCCTCCACTTTGACATCATTCCTTGGGAAAATGGTTCAAATGATTAAGTTAATCATTGAGGATATATATATTGTTTCCAGGTAAAACCTCATAGGGAACCTATGGGGTGTTTTTCCACAATTGTGGATGACATTCCTAGTAAACACATCGGTGTAAACTACTGCGCCGTATCTAGGGTGATTTGAAATAGGCGCCTAGTTGTATGGAACTAGCCAAATGTTTAAAAACATCAGTGACAATCAATTGAGCTAATCCCTTGAGATCCCTTAGGGACACACACACACACACACACACACACACACACATCATAACAACAACAACAATTTTCTACTTACCTCATTAAGGAATCACTCTTGAATATCCACCTCCACTCGCATGCAACATTTCTTCCTACAACTTGAGGATCAATGAGACACCAAGGTGTGTGCTAAAAAATCCCTACCTATCTAGAAGGTATGCCTATCTAGAAGCCATTGCATATCCAAAAGATAATTCCTCTCCACCCCCAAGTTAAACATGATTTTTTGAATATCCATCTTGATGGGTTTCCTCTATAAATATGCAATGATGAAACAAATTGTGTCAATATTGAAAGCATGGTACAAGCACCCTCGAAAACATGATCAACAATAGGAGGAAAATACATGCACATATTATGTTGATGCTTAGAAAGGAATCTAGAATTCTAATTTAAATCATGTTGTCCCACTGTCAATTTTATTTTGACCCCCCACTCACCCCTTGTAATTACCTTTAACTTAAATAATTGACATAATTCCCTAGAAAGAAAAATATGTGTAAAAAAAAAAATTTGAACCTCTTTGTTATTATTGGAATTTCTATCATAAACTATAAACCATATATCTATCCATTATTGGTAAATGGTTTATATGTGAAATAGTTGATGTAAATGTATTTCTTATCACTAGGATAATGCTTGAACCAAGTCTAGGGTTAAATAAACATTTGCACAAGAATTTATTTATAATTTTTAAATCTTTATCTTGATTATCTTGTAATCTTATGTGGAAAAACGCATACATATGAACCCTATACTTATTCATATACTTGGGAAAGACCAATGGATCTAATAATTGTCTCTAGTGATTTAGTAAGGGAAATATGCATTGAATCTCTAACCCTTTTGAATCTATGAATTAGATGTTGAAGCTTGGTCGTAGTTGTTAATCTCTAAGTTTTCATATGGATGTAGTGTGGCATGTTATTGGGGATTTGGGTTCAGATTATATATAGTTGATTGGGGATTTGGGTTCAGATTATATACAATTAGTTAGGGATTTGGGTTCATATTATATGCAATTGATTGGGGATTTAGGGTTGGAGAACGAGGTTGATCCATTGAAATTGTATGTATTTAATTACACTAAAAGATTTAAAAAAATTAAATGATGAATGAAATTAAACCTTTTAGAAATTAAAAAAAAAACCTCACTTAGATATCAAATGATGTTTAAATAAAGGGAAATTCCTATTAACTCACCACATTAGGAAAATATGTTTTGGAAAAAATTAGGAAAAATGGACTTCTTTTTTAAATTATTGGTAAACAGTAAAACATTCATTCTTAGAACACATACACTTTATGAAACATGCTTACATTTTAGAGCTTGTGTGCATGATAAAACACTCTTGCATTTTAGAACATGTTCCTGTTATGACATGTGCTCACTTTTTGAGTGCGCTTAAGTGTCCACTAAAATTTGTGTGCATTTTATACTCAATAGTGTCCAAGCTATTCAAATATAATGAGCATACATGGGTGTTGTTAAAAACATCATTTCTATTTTTAGGGTATTGAATTTATGTGTATTCCTTTATGAAAACGTTGAAGAACATTTGTTGTTTTTTTTGTATGGATGAAATGGAAGAGTTTTTTTTTATGTGAAACACCCTTTTACCTTATGCTTAAGTATTTCCATCATAATTTACAAAATTTTCTTACAACTTTTAGATGTTTTCATTGTTCAAGAGCCTCTTATTTATTTCTTTGTTAAACAAACTCTATTGCAATCTTCAATTCCTTGACACAAATTAAACACATCTTTATAAAATTTATGTGCAACAATCATAAGTGGAGTACAAAGAACATGGCCTTAATGTTCGATTGGAATTATTGGAGGCAACTGTTGGAGCACTAGTGTTCACAAGCATGCCAAAGCATTTCTACAAGAATAACTTTTTTTGTATTAATGTTGGGATTGCAATGCTATTTTTAGTGCATAACAACTTTCGAGTTGTTTTTCATCACAATGTGCATGCATGACATCATTTTCCATCCCATAAATTCATTTGAATGATGACGAACCTCTGAACATTTAATCAATCAAATCTTTATTTATTCACACTTTTATTCATCTCATATAGAAAACTGCATTTTTTTGACGATTGTGACTCCTTTGCATGTTGGTCATTTCTTTAATCACCTCTCCATTAATTCAAGGGTGGATTCAAGGAATATTTTGCAGTCTACCTTCCAATTGTGGGTGTGCATAATGTCGCTTTTGAATCTATGGATACTTGAAACTTTTAAGCAGGTGGAGCTTTGCTTCATTCACCTTTATTGAATCACACTTTAATTCAAGGAATAATTTATCTAGTGCATTCATAGTCATTTGATACCTGTTTTCTTTATAATCACAACTCAAGGTAGAGGTATTAAAACCCTCAAAGCTCACACAAGCCACTATGCAATTTCAATTAGGAATATGCAAACTAGAGGATTGAACACCTCTCGATATTAAGGTGAAAGCTCACACAAGCCGGTAGAGGTATTAAAACCCTCGAAGCTCACACAAGCCACTATGCAATTTCAATTAGGAATATGCAAACTAGAGGATTGAACACCTCTTGATATTAAGGTGAAAGCTCACACAAGCTGGTAGAGGTATTAAAACCCTCGAAGCTCACACAAGCCACTATGCAATTTCAATTAGGAATATGCAAACTAGAAGATTGAACACATATTAATATTAAGGTGAAAGCTCACACAAGCCACTAGGCAATTTCAATTAGGAATATGGAAAGTAGACGATTGAACACCTCTTAATGTTAAGGTGATGAGAAATTTGATAAAGATAATTATTGATAATTATGTGAATTATTTCTAATGGTTAAGAACATGTATTTCCTCTTAAAAGATCACAAATTCAAATCCAGAATACCTTGTCCCACGAAGAAGGAGGTCCCTTGTCCCACCTAAAATAGGAGTCTCATACACCAATTTGGTGTTTGAAATCCCTATTCTAGATGGTACAAGAGACCCCTAGAATAGGAATCTCAAACACCAAATTTACTAAACTTGTAAATCAAAATTTACTATATACACCATTACCCATATGAAAAGCCAAATATATCTGCATAAGTAAATCAAAATTTCCTCTACACCATTTCCATGTAAGTCTCCACTTGTTACCAATACACGATTGAAGACATCGCCAATCCTTCAATCTACAAGTCACTTATGTTCAGTGAGTGTAACCATTCCTTTATCGCCAATCCTTCAATCTACACGTCACTTATGTTCAGTGAGTGTAACCATCCCTTCCATGTTTATAATGGCCTACATCAATCTACGAAACCCCACGACATACTTCCATGTTTATAGTTACGTACAAGAAACTACGAAACCCTACATATGAGAAAACATAGACAGAAACTACGAAACCCAACGGTCCTCAACGACTTTCCATGTTTATAATGGCCTACCAGAAACTACGAAACCCCGCATACTCGAAAGAAAAGTACGAGAAACTACGAAACCCTACATATCAAAATACATAGACAGAAACTACGAAACCCAATTGTCCTCGACGACCTGAAAATATTATTTGTGAATACCACACATCTAACGTAAGTTATAATGGTGAATTTCAGTTTTGGTGGGTGGATAACTCGCTGTCCAACAGTCCAGTGTATCTACCCCCTCTA
>CBVK0101228288.1:0-30177 GCA_900067695.1 Picea abies
TATAAAAGAGAATAACAGTAGTTTGTAACACAAGTTATAATAAATGGTTTAGAATACAAATTCCATATCTCTCGCTCAATCCTAGGCTGTAAACACCTGAGTCTTACAGCCACCCATTTAAAGCTATCTCGGGTGAGACTGCGCGGTGCATTCTGTGTACTGTCTTTCCTTCTAGTTTACCAGAAGGGCCGATAGTTTTAGGCCTTCATGGTACCCTAAAAGATATGAACCCTGGGTCAACAATGTAGGTAGTAGGGAAGAGTTGTTCATTAAACCAACAAATGTTTCCATTGTTGTTCTAAGAGGAACAAGAGAGGACTGAGTAGATGAGATAGAATGCATGAGCAAAGAATGAGTGAAACCAGAAGACCATTGAGCCATTAGAAGGGAATGTTGAGATTGTGGAACCCCACGAAAGCATAAATTGAAGGCTGGTTGAGAACTAAAGAGCTAGAGTTTGCCCAGAAAGGCAATAGAAACCCTAGCATCACACCTCACAAATATCTGGATAAATACGTGTTTACGGATTTACACGAAGTTTTTTTCTATGATTTTCCCCACCTACTACAGGAGTGGATACTAAGGTTGAAAGATAACCACATGATGAACCATATCCGACAGCTATATTGGACCCCAATATAGGTTGAGCAGTTATAGAAGGTGAACCACAAATTCACCCACGCAGTCGACTTTTGGCTTGACAGTATTGTGGCAGGCTTCATCACAGAGTTTACATTCGACACAATGAAGTCATACAGTGCAGCAGAGCAGGAATTTCTACACGGACCCCACGGAAGGTACATTCAATCATTGTATACTTCTATTAAAATATTGCTAGATAGCCAAGGGGTAATGACAATTGAATCAAACAACTATACTTCCCTGCGTGCATGGGGGAAGGGGGGAAGCACTGACAGAGAGAGGAGAAATGGAAGAAGGTGAGGATAAAGGCAAGAAGGAGGAGGAACTCTTGGACCCAATCTTGATGGATGACTACCAACTTAAGTGGATCTTGGCGTCATCAGGAACGACGTGTAGAGGAGTACCCTACCAATATAAGGTGAATACCAAGAAGAGAGTCGTAGCCATGAGGGAAGGCTTGGCAAGCGATGAGGAACAAGTAGAGGATCTTTGTGCTATGGAGTAGATTGAGGAAATCCTGCGCGTAACCTATGAGCGGAAAACAAGAGGCCCAAGAACAAGAGGAGAAGGCAACCATCCTTTCCATATTAATGTCAGTGTGGAACCCATAAACCCATGTGCGACCAATACATCAAAGAGAACACCACCATTTAGAGAACCAAATTTCGGAGGAAGTCCGATAGCAAGAAGTAAATCTATCATAGGAGAAACAACTGGAGGAGCCAGTTTAGGTAGTACTAGTCAAGTATTTACATCGCGCGACAGAGGTACCAGTTCAGTATTTAGATTGGCAGGACATGATCCCACTATCAGATTACCCGAATTTCGAGGAGAAGCAACAAAATACCCTGAGAAGCATTTGTTCATTTGTGCAAAGATCTGGGAGGCAAAACAGGTCACTGATGAAGATACCAAACTCGCGCATCTAGTGATCATGCTAAGAGACCGCACACTAGACTGGTACATGAGTCTAGACATGAACAATGCCCCTAGGGCGATGAGGACACTGGCAAACATTAAGAATCTCTTGATTAATGAGTTCCAAAAGCCGAGTTCAGAGGATCAGTACATGAACAAGATGATCTAGATAAGACAAAAACCATGAGAGTCTGTATGCGAGATTGACCAGAGATTCAAGCGACTGAAGGGGAAGTTAAAATACCTTATGACCGAGATGCAACACCGGCACCTATTTGTCAACTCACTACTCCCACACCTAAAATATCCCTTACGACAACAGAAGTTTCAAATGAAGTTCGAGGATCTACAGGAAGCATTGCAGTTGGAAGAGAACCAATACCAGCAGATGGACCCAGCTATTGAAGAATTGAAGGAGGATTTGAAGAACCTAACATTTCAGTTGAACCAAAATAAGAACAAGAACAAACGAGAAGTCGTTTGGTGCACCACATGCAGGATGGAAGGACACCACAAGAACAAATGTCCAACATTTTCCTAGTATATGGAAACAAGCATGCCAAACCCGCTACCACAGGGAGGATTATGGTGTGAAATATGCAATAAATTGGGTCACGACCCTTATCACTGCACGATGATGTAGAATTACCATACAGTTCCAAAGAATTCTTATTGCACCTTTTGTAAGTCAGTGGGCCACGATGACAAAGATTGCAGAACTATGGATCTGATGCGGGAAAGAACATCATATGCATACAAGGTATAGGCCAAAATGATGATTAGGCAAGCAATGCCATAGTTCAATCAAGCCCCAACTCCATACAACATTGTGCAGCAGTAGTTCAATACTGTGCAACAACCATACAATAACGCACCACCGCAATACAACCCGGCGCAACCCCAGTATAATGACACATAGTATAATTAGGCACCACAGTGCAACGTGTCGAGAGGGGACCGAGTAGGCTATCGAGGAGGAGGACAAGCCAGAGGAGGTTTCAGACATGGCAGAGGACCCGTCAGATGTCACAACTGTCAGCAACCGGGACATTATGCACGAGAATGCCCACTGCCGCCAGTGACTTGTATGTATTGTCGCGCATCGGATCATGAGACAGAGGAATGTCCGACACTATTAGTAAAGATCCAGGAAAAGAGGAACCAGAACAACTAGAATGTTCAATGGATTTCATCCAAAGCAAGGGAGGATGGAAGGAACATCAATATAGTCACCCATGGAGGAACGAAGATAGGAAACGACATAGTCCAACAGGAACCCACACAAAACCAATGGGTAAAGAAGAACACCGAACCAAGAACGCAGCTTGACACGCCCAAAGAAAATGAGACCTTTAACAAAGCTAGACAAGAATTTCAGAAGGTGGACACAACATCAACTTCCACTGTGCAACTAATCCATGAAGCCCCGGAATACGAAATGTCGCCATCATTGGATCATACCAATGGAATGCCACCCAAGGGACAAGTAAGTACTATCAAAGAATTTTTGCAATCATGCATAAAAATGTTAAGTGATGCTTCATCTGTGAAAATATTGAAAAACATCCTAGAGAAATGTAGCAGCGAGATGGAACAAAAGCTAGAACCGAAAACTGTCAATCATCTACACACAAGAAGAAGAACAAGTAGGGAATTTAGACTGAATTCTAACATTGGGGATTTCAATATGGGAGACATCATACTGGACCTAGGATCCAAAGTGAGTGTGATAACCAAGAAAACCTGACAATGCATGGGAGAGCCAACATTGGGATACTCAAATGTCCAATTAAAACTAGCAAACCAACATAGGGTCCTAACAATAGGGAGACTGAAAGGAGTAACAGTAGATCTTGATGGAGTGCACACTAAAGCAGACTTTGAAGTCATCGAAATAATAGATGGCACAACACCGTACCCGACACTACTCGGTTTGGATTAGGCGTTTGACAACCAGACCATAATTAACTTGAAGACAAGGAAAATGACATTTGAATCCAAAGATTGCAGGGTCATAGCACCACCAGATCCATTATAAGGGGAAAGGTTCATAGAACCCACTTGCCTGGACTTAGAGGAGATTGGCCAATTGTACAGAACAACTACACGGGATGAGGATTACGTAAACCCAACTGCAAATGGGGCACTCAATTGGCAGAGCATTACTTCATGTGCAACAGATTCAGACACCGGGTTAGAAAACTGGTAGCATAGACTACACAAAGTATCCACGAGAAGATGTGCAAGAATAGACCGTGCAGTATGGTGGATATGTATAGAAATCAAAGAACCACCCAATTTCCACGGACTAAATGATTTGGAAACATTCTTGACACAATATAAAGACGAAGTATTAGAGAACCAGATGCCACTAGCACTAGATTTAGCACTCAAGGCCACACCTGCAATATGGTGGGGCGCACACAAGGAGATTATCACAAACTGGTACCAATGTAAGTGGTTACTGCACATAAGGTTTGGCACAGAACAGAAAAACAACAAACAATGGAGATATGAAGGACTAGGGACACCAGCAAAACACTTGGAGGAGTGCAAAACACTGTGGAAAATGACACCACTAGAGGAATGGCCTCGCCACTTCATTCACACTTTAGAGGGCATACCAACTAACTGTTATACAGATCAAAAATTGTGCAAAGGAACTACAACATGGACGACATAGCAACAAAACTTTATTGTCACTTTCTCATTCGAGCATGAGAACCCCAACATAGATGCAACCCTGAAATGGATCAGAGGAATCATATTCATTAAAGAACCAGAAATATAACTTATTACCGAAGAGAAGCATCAAAATAAGTAGACAGTCAAGGAACTATTGTCATGTTACCATGTACAGGAGGAAGCACCAGACGAAGATGACCCACGCGACATTCAGATTGAAGAAGTAGAAGGTGAAGGAGATGTGAAGGGACCACCCATAGAATACGGTGTTATTTTTGCACCAATCAAGGTAAAGAAAGTTAACATTGGAACAGTTGAACATCCCAAAATGGCCAACATTGGAGACTACTGAGATGAGCCAATAGTAGAAAGCATCACAGAGTTGTTGTGCGAATACGGTGAATTGTTTCCTTCAAAATTTACAGAGATGAAGAGTATATCAGGAGAACTGGGAGAGATGAAGATACCTCTCAGACCTGAAGCGAGACCAATTAGACATCGACCATATAGATTGAACCCCATATATAAACAGAAAGTTAAAGAGGAGATCAACCGGATGCTTGAAGCCGACATAATCGAACCAGCCAAGGAATCACAATGGATAAGCCTGATGGTCGTACAGGACAAGAAACGAGGAAGAGGGATTAGGATATGCGTTGACTTGAGGAAGTTGAATGATGGATGCCTACATGACCCATTCCCTACACCGTTCACAGATTAAGTGTTAGAGAATGTGGGGGAGCATGAAGATTACTCATTCACTGATGGATTCTCAGGCTACCATCAGATTAAGATAGCATTGGAGGACAGATACAAGACCACACTCATGACGGAATGGGGATCTTACCAATATAAAGTCATGCCATTTGGACTGAAGAATGCACCAACAATATTCTACAGAGTGGTTATCACAACATTTAAAGAATTCATCCATCAGTTTCTCGAAGTATACCTGGATGACTGGACAGTCTATAGTCTGTTGAAAAACCATGTGGAAGTTTTACGCTTGATTCTAGAACGATGCAGACAGTGTCAGATATCACTAAACATAAAGAAATGTATATTTGGAACACCGTTTGGGATACTATTAGGCCATATAGTATGCAAACAAGGGCTATTGGTTGATCCGTCAAAGATCGCAGTCATCATTAATTTACCAGCACCAAAAACAATCTGTCAGCTACGAGAGACATTAGGACACACAGGATACTACATGAAATTCATCAAAGGATATGCGCAGATCACAACACCAATGGAGAAATTGATAAGTAAGGATACAAAGTACCAATGGAATGATGAGTGTCAACACGGTTTGGATACTCTGAAGGAAAATATGGTCACTACACTGATATTAGTATTTCCAGACTGGGGAAAGAAATTCCATGTGAATGTAGATGCATCAGCGATAGCACTTGTAGCTATCTTAGCGCAGCCAGGAGCAGGAGACTTGGATCACCCGATAGCATTCGCAAGCAGAAAACTATCAGACTCAAAATAGAGTTATAACACGACGGAAAGAGAAGGTCTAGCTATGGTTTACGCACTGCAGAAGTTCAGACACTACCTATTGGGAAAACATTTAAATATGTTTACAGATCACTTAGCTCTAAAATACCTAGTCAACAAGATAGTGTTGGGGGGGAGAATATGTCGATGGTTACTGTTATTTCAAGAATTTGACTTTGAAGTAATAGTCAAACCAGGAAAACTGAATGCAAGACTTGACCACCTATCACGGGTCACAAATGGAGAAGAACCCACGAACTTAGAAGACAATTTTCCGGATGCACAGTTATTCTCAGTACATATTGTTGATGACTACTTCACAGAGATCATCCAGTACTTGAGCACAGGTACTGTGCCACAAGAATATACCAGTGCGCAGAAGAATAACCTAGTAGTTCACGTAGCTGACTATCAAATGATCGTAGGACATCTATATAAAATGGGCACATATAGCATTTTACGAAGATATGTGTTAGAGCATGAACGAACAAGAATTTTAGTAGAAGCCCACAAGGGATTGGCAGGAGGACACTATGCAGGAAAATCTACTGCGCAGAAGGTACTCCGCGTAGGATTATGGTGGCCAACGATTCACAGAGACTCGAAAGAGTACTGTTAGGGATGCGATGTATGTCAATGGGTAGGCAAACCCAACAGAAGGGATGAGATGTCATTACGACCGCAAGTGACATTACAGGCATTTGATAAATGGGCAATAGACTCTTGGGACCAATTAACCCACCAGCCAAAAGAACAGGGGCAAAATACATCATCACCGCGATGGAATACCTAACAAGGTGGGCGAAAGTCGTACCAGTAAAAGACTGCAGCACAGAGACAGTTGTACACTTCTTACTTGAACAAGTAATTACTAGGTTTGGGTGCCCAAGAGTTTTGATGAGTGACCAAGGCACACATTTCATAAATAGCACCATCCGCGCGATGCTCGAAGAGTTTGAAGTTCACCACCAGAAAAGCACACCATATCATCCATAGGCGAATGGCACAGTAGAAGCATTCAACAAAATTCTAGAGAACACACTGACAAAGATTTGTAACGTCAATAGAGACGACTGGGATCTCAAAGTACCAGCAGTATTATGGGTGTATAGGATGACATGCAAAAATTTGACAGGGCATACACCATTCAAACTAGTCTGCAAAAATTTGACAGGGCATACACCATTCAAACTAGTCTATGACCAAGAAGTAGTAGTGCTATTAGAATTTTTAGTAGCCAACTTACGCGTAGCAACTATCACACAAATGACAGAATGTGGAACAATATAGGAAAGACTAAACCAACTATTAGCAATGGACGAAGACCGAATCCTGGCAGGATTCCATCAACAAGTGCAAAATGCCAGAGACAAATCATGGCACAATCGACACATTAAGAAGAAGACTTTCAAGGAAGGAGATCTAGTATTGCTCTATGACAGCAAATCGTTTCAACACCCAAGAAAGCTGAGAATGCATTGGTTAGGACCATACGAGATCAAATCTGTAACAAACGATGGAGCTGTATAGTTAAGAGATTTAGCAGGCCCAGACCTCAGAGGAATGATCAACGGGAGCCGACTGAATTTGTATAAGGATAGTCGACCACCCACCGCGCAGTTAAAAAAAAAAAAAAAATTAAAAAAAAAAAAAAAACTAAAAAGTGTGAAGTACGCTAGAGATAAAAAATCCATAGAAGGCTCAAAACATGAATGTCGCAAAGACAAAGTACCAGCGGTAGTCATTGTAGTTGTAGCTCAGTATGCAGAAGGCACCTTCGTGAGCTAGGCGCCTTATCTATTAAACTTGTTTCAAGTGGACTGCAAGGATGCATAGGACCTCGATACAGAATTCCATTACTCATGGTTGCTCACCCTCATAGCCTTCATGGGATGGCAGGAACCAGAGTATATAATTTTTTGTACTAGACCACAACCAGCGGGAGTGAGATATCTATTACTGAGATCCGAGCCACAGGCCAGGCATAAGAGGGAAAATGGAATCATCTTTGAAGCATACCTATGGAACATACAGGAAGTTATCAACTGATCATGGAGAATAACACCAGAGGTTGTCGCGTGATATGGGGACATCGCTAACTTCTGGGCTACACGTCAAGCCATGTGGATACAACCAAGGTGGGATCCAGATAAACAGTGGCTACCGATGCACTACTGTGTTACAGAAGGTGATATAGACATGGTCATCAGCGAATGGCCTAACGCATGGAGGATCCCATCCATTCCCCAGGAAGTACCGAAAGGACCTGCAAAAGGAGAGGCAGTGCAGGTGGAAACACAGCCTCCACAAATCCCAGTACCCAAGAAACCAAGGACAAGACAAAACAAGCCGACTCAGGAAAATGAAGGGTCAAAGAAGATAGGAACCCAAAAGGGGTAGAAAGCGACCAATGAACAGTCGAAGCAAGCTAAAGGAGTGTAGGAGACCGCCCCAAATCCCATCACACAAGAACCAGGGGGGACTAAGAGACCGGTTGTATAGGCAGTAGGCACACGCAAGAAATTAAAGGCGCAACGAGCATCACCATACTATATGATCATGGAGGATGATCGAGAAATGATTGCTAGAATGGTCTAGGATTGTCTAGAAGAAGACTTTGATCACACAACACATCACAGGGATAAACTGCAAAAAGAGCTAGCATAAATGGGACAGCTCCTCGGGACACTCGGGGTGGCCCAGAGAGAAAGTAGAAGTAGAAACATAGATTCGTCAACAACACAAACCAACCAAAGAGTGAAGGTAGAAGAACGAGATCTAGTCCTCCCGATGCCACACGCACATACAACGGTCTACATAAAACTGAGAATGATACAAATGGATGAAATCATGGGACAAACATCATTGAAGGACTTGGACCACATCCAATTGGTCTTGACACAGATTCCATAAAGGGAACTATACAAATTGCAGGTTAGCATCGACCACGAGATGCAGTCTCGGGCACATAAAAACTTAGTCGAGCTACAGAAAGAAACAAAGAAGCGGGAAGCGCTGGAAAAATATCATGAGTAGGCCAAATCTGAAATCGGGAGGATATAGAATGCAGGAATGAATTGGAAAGAAGAGTGGGAGAAATTTTTGGGAAACTTCCAAGCACTGCATAAGGAAACGAACTCCCAGCCGTAGAAAAGATCAACTAGATTGCGCAGGCAATTGCTCAATACCATAAGGAGATCGAGGATCTCCAAGAACATCCAACACCAACAACTCCACTGGTAGTAACGGAGCAAAGGAGGAAGGAAACAACAACGCAAATAAAGGAGATAGAGAAATAGGTTAGCACGACAGCTGACTTGCTCGATGAAGTAGCGCAACTTTGGACAAGACTGGAGGAGGATCCACAAGTTCAACGTTGGGACAAGGAAGAGGAAAGGATCAATGCAGCAATCAAAGAACTCAAAAAGAGGCAAAATACCATACCAATCCCAGAACGCGTCAAGGGGATGCAAGAGCTGAAGAAGATGCAGACAGAACTCATCACTGCACAAACACAGAAATAGGAGCGTCGGGCTCAAATAGAACCATTACAGGAACGGGTAGCAGAAGTTCTTGCACAGGCAGAAACAACTAGAACACAGATGGCACATACACAGGCAGAATGTGCAGGATCACTGAGCGACGAAGTGGAAGTTCAGGTAGTGGATACCATTAAGGAGAAGACCACGCAGGCACTGATAAAAGCAGTAGAGTTGGGGGAAAAGTTCCAGATGATCACCGAGGAGATCGAGGCAGCTCAGAAAGATTAGGTGACTCGAGACGAGTCACATGTCAGTGTTGGGGGCCTGTTGGCAACAGGTCGAAGTGAGAAAGAAATCGTTCACAAAGAAGAATGATAGTTGGAAGAGCAATCATGGGAAAGAAAGCATCCAAGAGGAAAGAAACAACCAGTAAGAAGCACAACACGTGTGCATGCAAGAAGGAGGCGACAGCTGGAAGGAAGCAAAGAACACATGCAGAGAAGGAATACCTAATGATAGTAGGGTTAGGGTTTTTGTAAGGTTTTGTGTAAATGGTTGAAGAGCACGATAGATATAAATATAGATACACAGGTATCATAGGAAGGTTTGGTTCACTACTTTTGTAGAGTTTGATATGGTATCTAATGTATTTGATTAGATGAACTACTTTTGTAAAGTGGTTGAACTATAGTGGAGGAGAGAAGGTAGATCTTGAGGATTAGATCACAGGCCGAGGAGCTTGGTGCGATCTAGTTCGCCTCATATAGATATTATCCATCTGAGGAGAGTTGTAAGTGCGCGGCATGAGAATTGTAGAACTACCATAATAAGAGAGCCAAGAGCCAAATATTTGTGGACTTAGCCCAAGACGGGGTGAACCGCGGTAATACTTGTGTAATGTGATGAATGCATGCATATCTTTGTCATACTTTTAGTAGTTAAACGTTGTGTGTAATGAATGAATGAGTTATTACATTGCTTGGTTGATTGTTGTTGGGATATCAAGAAAAGATGCCATGGAGGTTAAAATATAAAAGAGAATAATAGTAGTTTGTAACACAAGTTATAATAAATGGTTCAGAATACAGATTCCATATCTCTTGCTCAATCCTAGGTTGTAAACACCTAAGTCTTACAACCACCCATTTAAATCTATCTTGGGTGAGACTGCGCAGTGCATTATGTGTATTGTGTTACCTTTTGGTTTACCAAAAGGGCCGATAGTTTTAGGCTTTGTTGGTACCCTGAAAGATATGAACCCTGAGTCAACAACGCAGGTAGTAGGGAAGAGTCATTCATTAAAGCAACAACTACAAAAATTTGACATCCCTTCCTAAAACTCTTTTTTAGCTGCATGGATGAAATTTCTCTAACAACTACAACTCTCAGAATGCCTTGAATCTTGCCTTGTTTCCCTTTCTCATCAAGACAATTTATGGTCTTGTTGTAACAGTCTAGGATAACATGGTGTTTTTCCAACCAATCCATGCCAATTAAACATTCATATGAACCTAATGGTATGATGCTTGCATCCACCTTTGTGTTGAGTCCATTAATGTCTATTGGACAATATTTAACCAACTCATTGATCTTTGTCTTAGCCCCTGTGGCTAACTAAACTAACTAAGATTTCTTGTGATTACTCCTTTTCAAGTGAAATCTTTCAACAATGTTAGAGTTTATGTAACCATGGCTAGCTCCAGAATCAATTAAAATGGTTATGGGATGGTTATCAATCTTAACATCCACTTCAATCATGGGGTATTGATACTATGCTTGCTTGTTGTCCAAGGATGAATAAATATTTGGCATGCTTCCTCCCATATCTTCAAATGTTTCAACCCCTTGAATGTTGTGAAAAATCCTTATTCTTTCTCCTTTGTGAGGGAAATCCCTATATAAGTGATTTCACTCACATCCCCAACATTATACATGTTGTTGCCTTGGCCTTTTCCCAAATGAATCTACTACCTTTTGCTAATTTTGGGTTGATTGTCCTTGTTGATTTTCTTTGGAGGTGTTCTTGAAAAAGGGTGGCCTAAAAGTCTTTTCTCTTTCTTACCCTTCATATTTTCAATCCAAGATTTTTGAAAGACTAGCCTCCCTCTGCTCTGCTCATAAAGATGTTTTTCTCTCCTTATGGTCTCCTCCAAACTTTTTGGGTGATCATATTATATCTTGTCACTATAGAAAGAGGGTAAACCACTTAGAAAACTTTGGATTTTGATCTTTTCATCCTTTATGAAGTCAACATACTTCAACAACTCAAAGAACCTCTTCACATACTCATTCATTGTCATGCTTCCCACCTTGATTTCAAATAACTCTTTCATATTTCTTTCATAGTAATGCTCTGACAAATATTTCTCTTGGAAATATCCTTTGAAATGGCTCCACGATACCTTTCTCTCATCAAGGTGCTTTGATTGCTTGAGTTGATCCCACCACATGGTTGCATTTCCTTGTAAGTGGTAGGTTGCAATTCTTGTTTCTAACCTTGAGGGATAATCATGCAGTTGGAAATATTTCTTCATTTCCAATAGCCAAGCCTCAACCTCTTCTCCCTTTCTATGCTCACCATTGAAATTAGGTGGCTTGATTTTCATAAGTTCACCTTGCAAAATGTCTCCCTAAGGCCTTCTCCTTTGCTTCCTCATATGAGACACACTTGGGTTTCTCCCTAGCCCTAAACTTGCATGAGCTATCCTAGTGGATTTCTATGGGGAATGATGGTGCTTTCTCATACTCCTTGACTTCCTGTCATTCCCATGCTCATCCCTTCTGCTATGGGATATGGAAGTTGTCACTTGTCTAGCAATCATTGTTTTCTTTGTGCTAGAGTCTTTATTATCTTGCCTCTACAACATATCCCAGCTCTCAAATATCTCTTCCCGATCCTTCGTAATATTTGCACTATCATCTTTATAGCTCTGCACTTCTCTCTGCAGGCTTCTCATAGTCATAGGCTCATGTTTGCCTCTTCTTTCATTAGACTATGTCTCAACATTTCCCATGCTGACATGTAGCCCTCTAAATTCCTCATCATGACTGTAGGACCCTTGGGCATAATTCATGGTTGTAGTTCTCATATTGGAACCAAAATTCCTTCATGTACCTCTAAATTCTGCAATAAATGTCCATGCAAACAATTTTCTATTAGACAAAATATATACACAATTTTGAAAAAGAATGCATAATTTTTTTTTCTCTTTAACGCCACCAGTCATCTTCTTTTGAGTTGACTGTAAAATTTACTATCCAAGTCAATTTTCTAGGTTGATAAATGGATTATCCCATAAAATAACTCTCCAGTGACTACTTTCTTGCTCAATTATGATCTCTTAGTAGAAATTTATAGCCATTTTAATATTGTTAATTCATCCATTTTTGTGCACTTTTCTTCCAGGTGCAATTTACTCCAGACAACAACTTTTGTCACTTGTAGAAGTAAATCTTCCAGAAAATAGGGAAACTTTTGTATGATACATAGATAATAATGATGGCATGGAATTCATAAAAACTTTCAATTTGTCAATCCAATTCTCCAGTAAAAAAATGCAACAATCTAGAAATGACAACTTCATCCATTTTCACTCATTTTTTGTTAAGAACCAAATATCAAAATAGAATAAAAACCTCATAATAAGTACTCAACACCTTGAAAAAGAGAGAAATTCAGATAATAAGCCTCTTCAAGGGGGAAACCTCCTTATACATCATATGAATTCACAAATACTAGATGATTCCAAATGAAAAGGTCTCCTTGGTATATATAGGATACTAGGAGGTACAATTACAATTATTGGACCCAAGCTAACATAAATAAAATAAAAATATTAATGTAATATGCCCCAATTAAGGGGTAATGTGCCATGATTTAGGGGTTAACATGCCCCTCCCCTCCAGACAAGTGTTTTCCTCAATGCTTGAGTAGTTCTGGATGCTTCTGTATAAAAGATTCATCTTTCCATGTGGAATCTTCAGCTAGTTTCTTCCACTTAATGAGATACTCTAAAATTGATCTATTCCTCAGCTGGAGAATTCTCATGTCAGTCATAGCTTCAGGCTCCAATATGATTTTTCCTTCCTTTTCAAGTTCTATCAATATAGTTCGAAATGGGATCTTGTCACCTATAACCTTCTTTAAGCATGAAACATGGAAAACTTGGTGTACTCACAAAGATGTAGGCAACTTCAATTTGTATGCCATAGTACCAATCTTTTGCAACACCTTATAAGTGCCATGGTACTTCAGTGGTGATTTATTATCCTTCTTAGCTTGCTTGAAGGACATATGTTTGTATGGTTGTAGTCTTAAAAATACCCAATCCCCTACTTCAAATCTTCTTTCAGTACGATGTTGATTTTCTTGTTGTTTCATGTGATTTTGTGCCATGGTCAGGTTGTCCTTTAAGAGTTGAAGAACTTGTTGTTGATGCTCGATGTGATCTTCCACTGCTTGAATTTTATATTTTTCTTTTAGATAAGAAGTGATGGATGGTGGATGATATCCATAAAGCACCATAAATGGTGTCATTTTTGTTGCAATATTAAAGGAAGTGTTATACCACCATTCTACCAAGGGTAACCACTTGAACCATTATGTTTGTTTATCAGAGACAAAACAACGAAAGTAGTCTTCTAGACATTTGTTCACTATCTCAGTTTGTCCATCAGATTGAGGATGATAAGATGAGCTATGAGCCAATGAGTACCCAAACAAGAAAATAATTTTGTCCAAAGATTTCCAGTGAAGATGGGATATTTGTCACTTACAATAATCTTTGGGCTTCCATTTAGCTTTTGAACTGTCCCCATGAATGCGGTAGCAACGGTACTGGCTTTGAAAGGATGAGAGAGTTCACAAAAGTGTGCGTACTTGGTAAACCAAACATTCTGCCACAAACCTTTGAACATCAATTCTAAGGCTATCCCAAAAAAATTCCCTCTTGACCCTGTGATAGGTTTTCAAAAGTCTCGAGTGCCCTCCTACTAGAGAGGTGTGCAAATCCAAAATTATCTTTTGTTTGAGTTGGGATTTCTTACATAAATATAAGTGATGTTTGTACCATAGTGAATCATTTTTCCATGTAAATGTATCATATGCACTATAATCATGTTGTAACGTTTGAATGAGAGTCCATACTTCTTCGTCATTCTTCTATTCATCCCTTGCTTATGTTATCCAATCAGGTTGGATGATAGAGATAGCACAAAGAAATGTCTCAACATCTTCATCCTTTCTTGAGAGTGCATCTGCCACAACATTTTTCTTCCCTTTTTTGTAGATGATTTCAAAGTCATAACCCAACATATTTGTCACCCATTTTTTTTGCTCTTTTCAAGATAGTCTTTATTCCAAGAAGTATTTAACACTGCCATGATTTGTTTTGACCTTGAAGTGCCTACCTATTAGGTAAAGGCTCCATTACTTCAATGCATGTAGTATTTCCATAATTTCCTTTTCATAAATGGGTTTCTGTAAGTCCCTTCACTTGAGTGGCCAATGTTCAAAATCAAGGGGCCTTCCTTCTTGCATTAGAACAACACCAATGTCATTCCCTGAGGCACCACATTCCACAATAAAGTTTTTTGTGAAGTCTGGTGTGGTCAAGACAAGAGCTTTGCACATTGCCTCTTTAAGTTGTTCAAAAGCTTGAGTTGCCTCTGGAGTCCATGAAAATGCATCCTTCTTAGTTAATGCAGTTAAAGGTGTTGCTATTCTTCCATAGTTCCGAACAAACTTGTGGTAGTAACTTGTCAAACCCAAAAATTCTCTAACATTATTCAATATTTTGAGAATCGACCATTCCATCATGGATTTAATCTTGTTAAGGTCTACCTTGACACCTTCATGAGATACAATATGACCCAAATACTCTACCTCCTTCACCACAAATAAACATTTGGACAATTTGGCATATATTTGTTGCTCCTTTAGTAGTTGTAGCACCATGTCAACATGTCGAACATGATCTTCCCAAGACTTTCTATAGATTAGTGTATCATCAAAAAATACTAACACAAATTTTCGAAGGAAGGGCTCGAAAATGGAACTCATCAACCTTTGGAATTGAATTCGTAAGGAAAAAAGGCATGACCAAATATTCATAATGGCCTTCATGATTTATGAATGTTTTTTTTGGGATATCTTCTTCCTTCATTCTAATTCGATGGTTCTCTGAATGGAGATCCAACTTTGTGAAGTATATTGCTCCATGTAGTTCATATAACAATTCATCAATGACAAGAATGGGAAACTTATATTTAATGGTGATCTTATTGAGCTCTTTATAATCTAGACACATACGCCATGAGCCCTCTTTATTGAGTACCATTGCAAAGTAAGAAATTTGGCTATGTCTAATAATTCTAGCCTCTAACATTTATTTAACCATACACTCAATTTCACTCTTCTAGGCATAAGGGTATCTGGAAGGCCTAATGTTAGGAGGAACACTCCTAGTAATTAAGTGAATAGCATGATCATGATCGTGAGTGGGTGGAAGACCTCTGGGAATATCTTCAAATACTTTGGAATGCTTATCAATGATCCCTTGGAGATCTACGGGAACAGATGGCTTAGATGTTTGAACATATATTGAGCATAGTTGTACAATTACACCTTGATGCCTATTTTTCAATAATTTTGACATGCCATTAGAGCTTACCACCTTATTGGGTTTCCCTATAATACCCCTCAACTCAAAATCCTTTCCTTCCAATGAAAATTTCATGAAAAGTTCTTGAAAATTAAAATCTGTTGTTCCCAATGATTGTAACCATTGGACCCCTAGTACGACATCAACACCACACATAGGTATAACAATCATTGGACTATTCATTACATATTCCCCCACAGTAAGATTGATCTTATGGAATTTTCATGAGCAATTGATAGTTCCTCCATTTGCAATCATTACTTGAAACTCTAGCGTTGGATATATAAAGCAATTGAGATCTTTGGCTAATTTACAGTGAATGAAATTATGAGTACTAAAGCAATTGAGATCTTTGGCTAATTTACAGTGAATGAAATTATGAGTACTACCATAATCAATTAGCACTATTACCTTTTTCTTTTTTATATATCCTTTGATCTTGAGGGTTTGAGGAGTACTAATTCCAGCCAATGCATGACATTATATGGTGGGAGTCATCTCTTTAGAAGAAATTTCTTCTACATATTCATCTTGTTCTTGTTCTTCTTCCTTTTCACAAACTATGTAAAATAATTTCTTTTCACCACACTTATGTCCCTTACTGTACTTGTTGTCACAATTAAAACATAAACCTTTTGCTTTTCTTTCCTCCAATTGTTGAGGTGTCAACCTTGTAGGTTGAGGTGGTTTAGAAGAAGGAACATTATTCTCTCGATAGATGTTAAGGGTGGTCCTTCTAATAGCCATTGCCATATTTTTACTTTCAACATTTATTGCCACCCTAAATGCATTCTCTGATGATTTGGGTTCCCAAAGGTGAACCTCATGCTAAATGTAATCCTTTAAAGTTCCTATGAAGACATCAATTAAGTGTTCATCTAGAATATTTGTTACCTTTATATTCAATCTTTGGAAGTTCTCAATGTGCTTCACAATTGAACCCTTTTTCTTGAGATTTATCAATTTCATGAAGAAGGTATTGCTCCTTGTGTCCTCATAGTGTGCTATCATTTCTTCCATGAAACTTGTCCAAGTGACAAGTGATTTGTGAAAACAAAGCCATCGATACCACACAAATTGATTAGGTTCTAAATATAAGGATGTAATTCGTACCTTTTGTGTGTGTGGCACATCATGTAGATCAAAGAACTGTTCCATATGGGGTATCCATGTGATTGTATCCTTGCCATCAAAATTCCTCATATCAATCTTAGGAAAGTGGTTGGTCTTCAACCCAAAGCTGGAGTTTCTCTAGTCTTGATTCATCTTCCTTGTGTCCTCATCATGAATTTCATGGGATACATTATCACTTTCGGGTGGCCTCTCTATTAGCAACTTTTTCAACCCTTCCATGATCTCCCCTTTTAAGACAACCATCTTAATATCCATCATCGATCCTAGCTTAGCTTTAGTTGAATCGATCATTATTTGTAGTTCATCTTTTGTTACTACCTTATTTTGTAAATCATTCATGTCCTTGCGCATTTCTTCACCTTCATCGAGAGTCCAAGTAGGACTGTCTGGGGGCTTATTTGGTGTAGAAGTTCCCTTTTTTGGCGGCATGTTGGCCAAGTATCACTACAAGGTAGGAATTCATAATTGGATTAGGAAGAGGTTCTCAGAGACAAGGGAGTGTTAGGTTCTATAGCTCTCTGATATACATGCAGGGTCCAACAATATTACTTGGACCAGTATCTTAGGGCACTAACTAAGGAGGCTTGACCATGCCCTTAGTCATACTATTTGACTACCCCTGTACTAGATAGTGATCTCCCTGAGTGTTGTTATCGGTGTACTATAGCAACAAGATGACTAAAAGGTTTACTCAGTTGGTATCAAGATTATAGGGGGTCTCCCCATATATTCAAGGAATGTGGTATCTCAAATCCATAGTAGTGATGTCTAATTCATAATTGTTTGAAAGGGGCCTTTAGATATACTCTAGGTACGTGGAAGAACCACATTGTCCCCGGGTTGTAGCACTGACAAGTAACGAAAACTCCTACATTTAGAGACGTCAGAATATGTCTGTACCTAAAAATATCTTAGATTCTCCCAATTTTATGTGATACTCCTTTTATCCCACTTTATTCCACTTTTTGAATCACCCCAATTGGATCTTCTAGTCAAAATATATGCAAATTTCCAAAAACAAATGCACCTTTTAAAACCCTGATTTGGAGACTGTTATGCTAGCCAACTTTTCTTCTGTTGTAGCTCTACAATTTCATCCATTTTAAGTCTAAAATTTTGGCCTTAGGTAGCATAATGTGTCTTCTTTCCAACCCCATAAGTTAGACAAATATTGGATTCTCCAAGAGAATTTTATGATAACTTTCCCAAGATGTGCTGATTTTTTTCCCTTTCAAGAGAGCGAACTTGTACAACCTGTCACGTGTCACTGTCTTCACTTAAGAACTTGAAATTTTCTCCAGTAAAACTTAGTTCCATACCCTAACCAACAGAATAGGTCTCACTCAATTTGGAGGTATGTAGCTTCGTATATAATTGTTTTCCCAAGAACACATGTTTTAGACTGAAATCTAGACCAACAAAAAACCCTAATTTCCTAAGAGAATAACTTTCATAGTACAACTAATAAAGGGATGAAATTTGTACACAAGATACTTCACTATCCTTCCTTCATACTGTAAAAATTTTAGAACCTGAAACCCAGCCAAAAAAAATTGGGAGCGAAAATTCCAAGAAGACATGTTTCAGACTAGTTTCAGGACCAGTAAAAAACCCTAACTTGAACATAATGTATCTCCAAACATATAACAAACAAAGATCTGAAATTTGGACCCAAGTTATATCTATATGTCTTCTCACAATAGAAATTCCAGATACCGAAACCTTCCAGAAAAAAAAGTTGTAGTGAAAATTCCAAGAAGACTTGTTTTGAAGAAGCCAATCTCGAGGATTGTCTAGCTCTCATACCAAATGTTAAGAACCAAATATCAAAATAGCATAAAAATATTAGAATAAGTACTCAACGCCTTGAAAAAGAGAGAAATTCAAATAATAAGCCTCTTCGAGGGGTTAACCTCCTTTTACATCATATGGATTCACAAATACTAGATGATTCCAAATGAAAAGGTCTCCTTGGTATATATAGGAGACCAAGAGGTACAATTATAACTAATGGAACCAAGACAACATAAATAAAATAAACATACTAATGTTATATGCCCCAATTAAAGGGTAATGTGCCACGATTTAGGGCTTAACATTTTTCTAGACTTAGAATTTTCAGCCAAACTAGTTATCTCCTAAACTATTCACTTTTGGAAAAATTTCAATAAACCAAAGTTTTTTGTCTTGATGAGTATACAAAATGTTGAGTAAATAAATTTTTCCAACTTTGTCATCTGGGGACGCTTTTACCCCTCTTAAAATCCCAAAAATCCCCAAAATGTGGCTCGAAACAATGTATATTTCCCTATTTTAGCATCCCCATTCCAAACCCCTCATGATTTATTTAGTTCCTTCATGGGTTATTTCCATTCCTGCTTTCTAGACTCTCTCCAAGAATTTCACCTTAATCAAGACCTCTACCAATGATCTAGACCTGGATATTTAAAAACCACTAAGTTGCAATTTCTGACAAATCCAAGAGGAAATGGACAATGGCCCTCTGACATTTTTGTAAATCTTCTCACTTTGGAAAAATCCCAAAAATTTCATCTCGATTGGACTTAATCTGCTCAAGTTATGGCCAAAATAAGAAAATGGTTCCAGACTTGTTTTTTTTTTATACTATGGAACAATTTTTCCTACGTGGCATCTTTGTTATTGTGGATGATGATATGGAATTTTGGGTCCATGTGGCAACATGAGGTGATGCCACATCAACCCCTTGGCCACACTAGCTCTACCAGTCATCTTTCATCACCTTCTTTACCTTTAGTTCATAAATTAAATTATATTTTGGGCCCCATCGTACTCGAATTCCCACCTGACACCTTTTTGACCACTGATGGGACAGGGATCCCACCTCTTCTATCAAACTTCCACGTGGCGTTTGTTCATTAGTTGTAGATATGGGAGGGTCCCATCCTGCACCCTTTTTCCTTGGGCATGCATAACTTGCATACCCCTAGATCCAACAATGGATATCAGGGGATGATCAATGACCCACATCAATCTCGCATCGCCAACATATGCGAGGGTTAACATCCCTTTGTGATGCGAAGGGTGGTTTTTTCCCACAATATATGGCACTATCCCATTGGCTTCGCATTGCCAAAGACCTTATGGAAAACCACCATGGCACCATGCGATACCACTTACTGCTCTGCTTCAATACCACTTGTGTTATTGACTGCCACTCTGTCGATACAACTATGCCACTGGTTGCCACCGTGAACATGCCACCTGTCGCTCAACCATTGGTTGCGAGGCTGGGTGGGTCCCATCCCACACTCCTTTATCCTGGGTGCACGAACTTTCTAGCTTCCAAATCTGATGGTGAGGATGATCATAAGATCAATGACCCACATCGTTTTTGCATCATGAACTTGATCGAGGGGTTGACTACAACTCATGATGCAATATCGCTTACCTCCCAACTACACGTGGCATCATCCCATTGGCCTTGCATCGTAGAAGAGCTCTGGAAAACCATTTTGCTCATGATGTGAAACCACTTATGGTTTTGGTCGATATTGTGGCCTTCGCCCCACCACAGTGGTATGCCACCTCGCCACCAGTCCTGCCATCGTGCCATGAACTGCCACCATGGTAGTCCAAGTCACCACCACGTGGCCTCCACGTCATGTATGAAACAATACACAAATTTTCCCCAATTTCGATTTTTTTTTTTGACAGTTGCAAACAATTTTCGCATAGGCCACCATGGAAGCTCTAAAATTAAGCTTCCTATGACCAATTTTAGCCTTGTGCATGTCAATTCGACTATTGCACCTAAAATTTGACACTTTTGTGTCAATTCCTCAAGAAATTCCACTTCATAAATTGAGGTTTTTTCCCAATTTCACCCCATTTCACTCCAACTACTTTGTAATGTCCAAAAATTGTCCCATTAAAGGCCTAACAATGCTTAAAATGATGTGAAAATTGGGGATTTTAACCCTAGGATCCATTCCTTAATTTTCCATGAATTTCCCCCAGTATCTTTTAAACAATTTTGACCATTAATTTGCAAACATCCTTTGATCTTAATTCAACAATTCAGCTTCTGCGTTCTGAGTCTGGCCCATGAAGGCTCAATGTTTGAACTTGAAGATCTGATACCATTCTATAATGTTCCCCAACTTAACTAAGGAACATTACTATGTGAAATACACATAAAAATAGAAATTATATGCTAATTCATTTTCTTGTAGCTTGCCAACCACAAAATATGCACATATTTAACTAGATTTTAATGCTCGTAATCAAATGCATCTACAACATTCTAAATGCACATGAATGTAGCTAATAAATCATCTATAACAAAACATAAAACCATACTCATTCACAGAGTAAAATGCACAACCATAAGACTCTTAACAAACTCAGATAATAGATGAACACTTATCTTTAAAAGAGAGTTTGTGTAACTAGTTTCTTGGGAAGGATGTTCCACCCAACCATAGACTTGTTGTTCCAGATATCAACAACAAGTCACCCCCGATCCGGGGCTAGGAATCCACAAAACAAGGGTGCCTCTAATAGTCCCCTCATAGCTAAATAACCCACAACCCATTGATATTCTCCTACATCTATCCTGAATTTCCTCCAGCTTTCTTCCTCTTGACTTACCCAACCCAAGGAATGTACCCCTTCACTACTCTCAGCCCATTGGGTGTCCCATTCTTTATCAGGGTCTCTCTGGCACATGTAACCAAGAATCTCTCTGCTAAGAACTCAAGGGAACTCATTGCCAAGAAAACTACTAGGAAAACAACAAAAAACACTTGTTGGTACAATGCAACTCATACATGAGCTCACTCTTCAGGTCTGACAACCGAGTTCTTCATTTTCCAGCTCCAAAACGCTCCAAAAATGTTCCAGCATGCTCTTGAATTTTCCCAACCTCCTTTCTCTAGATTTGGTGCTCTTTTCCCCTTATTGTTCACGCCGAGACTAAATGTGAAAAACTGTATATTCTCCTCATATGAATTTCCTCTATTTTCCCAAGACAAATGACTTCTCACTTTGCCCAATGTTGATTATATTGCAACCCCATGCTGCCAATAACTATGGAAGTGACTTCTACACCCACCTAATGACAAGTATTCATTGATTGGTCTCTCATACACTCAAACAAAAAATGCATGGTTTCCTCAAATGATAATAAAATTAAGAAATATGGGTTTGAATTAATACCCATAAACCATTTCCCCCTTTGGACCCCTCTTAGACACTCCCAGTCATCCCCTCTCTCTTGTGGATTAATTAGCCCCCATCTCTATCCATATTCCCAACAACTAGTATCACATTATTTTTATTTAAATAAAAAAAATACATTTCACATATTACATCACTTGGCCATAGCCATATTCATATCTAAATTATGCATTAATTAAACTAGGAATTATACTGGGGATGTTACAATACTCACTTGACAATGTTTACAACTCCATGACTCATGATGCACTCACACCCTATCGCTCAAAATAAGTTTTCTACTAAGGTTTCAATCTTTTATACAATAATACAATTGTTTGAAGGAGCCTCACATATCTACTCATCCATTCCAAATTGTTTGTCATCTTTAACCATAAAGGTTCATGCATAATATATAGGTAGGTACTTTGGTGATCATTTATGATTACGTAATTTCTCTTCCTACATCATTATTCAATGATCTTTGGGTTAAATGTTTAAGGGTATTTGCAATGCTCCCATGAAATCCAGTGATAAACTTTGACTTGAATGACAAACATTGAGCTTAATATTGTAATTTCCTCAACATTTTTCTCCACATAGGCATACATGTCTCATTTTCCAAAATAATAATTCCATGTCAACATCCATGCTTCAATTCTCTAAGATTTTGCTAACCCCTCATTACTTTGTGCTAGAGTAACCCATGCCCTTGTGCCTAGCTTTCCACACATAAGTCAAGATTTTATATTAACATTTCCCACAAAAGTTAATTTCTAAGACTTTCACTACATGTTGTCTTAAGAGTCGCATTATCCCTTCATGCACTTATGAAAGTTCATTCACATTCTGAAGCTTCAAATTAACATTAAACAATTTATTAAAGACAAAACTTTGTCCCAAAGGTCTACATGTGTTTGAGATGGTGAATCCACCACTTATCCACTTTCAAGGTGCAAAAATCCATGAGTGGTGTTTGGGGTGGTGAATCCACCACTTATCCACTTTCAAGGTGCAAAATTTCATGAGAGTGGCTACATCAATGAGTAAGGATGCAATGGAAAACGATCACTTTCACTAAAACCCTTGAGGAGTAATGTATGACCTTTAAGTTATATATTTATCTTATTTTACATATGATTAGTTGATAATTAGTGTTATCACACAATTTGTAGTTAGGGTAAAAGATGGATGAAAGGATGTCAAATTGGCGTAACTGAACCAATCCCACCACTGTCACCTCAATGGGAAGGTTCTTTCTATTTAGGGAGGTAAGGCCCAGGGGAGACATCCTCGGTGACCTGGGGTTTTGAGAAGGAAAAAGGTTTAGCAAGGCTAAGTGATAATTTCCCCCTCACAAGTCACCATCGAGCAGAAAGTCTGGCTTATAGCCAATAAAGGTGAAAGATAACCGAAAGTAGTAACTAATAAGAGTACATGCCCGAGACAAAGCAACAATGAAACTACATGTGCAAGCTTGCTTTCTAGTTAGTACTTCATATAATCAATGACTTTCTCATAACAAACAATTGATAAACGATATTATTGTTGAAGCAAATCAAAGTTGTACAATGGCAATGATTACAATATATATATATATATATATATCACTTCACAATAAATGCTAACGAAGCTTCACAATAAACAGTGGCAATTTATCATCAATGTAACAATGCTTGAAGCAATGCTTTAGCTAGTCATTCAATTGTTTTAAAGACAAATAGATGTTGTAATGTATATGTTTATAGCACAAGTAGAAGGTAGCAACAATAGGGTTTGAAGATTAGTCTAAGATAGGGTTAGAATAGTTAGTAATTGCTCAAAGTGTTTTTTTGTTTGAAGTTGTGATCAAGTCACTCAAGGAATAAAGTCTTAGACCAGTGCGCTACTAGGGCATATGGAGTCAAAAGAGGCCGCAAGGTTGAAGGACTGAAATGATAATGAAAGACCAAAGACAAGAGGGCTAAGTGTTGAGGTGTTGCTAAAGCAAGGCCTCAACAATGAAACCCTAGGGGAGAGAGGCTCACCAAGGTGCAGAAACCCTAGGCCTCAGTGCTCTCTCCTCCCTCTTTAGCCTAATGGAAATAATAAAACGGCTAGCTTGAATAATGATTGATAAAGTCTAAGACAAGATAATTTGTAAGGTATGTGTTGTTAAAGCAAGGCTTCACTAGACAAACCCTAGGGAAAACGACTCACCAAGGTGTAGAAACCCTAGGCCTTAGTGTGTTTTCTCCTTCTTAGCTTAACAACAAGGATAAAAAATGGCTAGGTTATAGAAGAATAGTAGTAGAGTATTGCTATGGCAAGCTTCTATCTATCTTCAACAAAATCAAATGGCTCAAAATCTTGGTAGGGACATGAGACAAGGACCTTTAGCATTTATTTGTCACCTAGGGTTTAATTCAACAAATTATAATAATAAATGCAAGAAAACAACACTACAACCATTCAATCAAGAAGTTTTGCAGAAATTCACTTACATTTAACCAAGAAATCACATAGCAAAACTCTAGTTGTAATACCTTCCACCAAGAGAAATGCCAAAAATGCCAAGAAAAGTCTTCCTTCATCAAGTGCACCTCAAAATTTCAAACAATAACCCTAAGAAGGGCGCAAATTTTAGACCTCACTAATGAGTGAGTGGAAGATGATGATCATATGAAGGTAAAAAACCCTCAATATATAGCATACCAATGACCTAAATTACAAATTAGGTCATCAAAAAGGTCGACAAGGCCAAAATACCAAAATCATAATGTTTTACATTAAATGTCATAAATGAAACCCTAATCAAGCAAAAATTGAGACGTCATCCCCTTTCTAGGGTGACATTAGCCCTTTCTAGGGAAAATGCAACCTCCTGGAGGAAAATGTTAGCCCTCCTTGGGCTTCTCCAAGCTGCCACACGTGCCACACTGCCATAATTGTCTCCCCAAGACGTCCATAACGTTGGATGATGTCATGGGCATGCTGGGTGAAGTCATGGGCCTTCCAAGGCCAACGTTCCTATGGAGAGGGCTCATCCCCCTTAGGTAAGGCTCTGCCAGGGTGCCTCTATGGAACGTCCTCCTCTTCTTCGGTGCAAACTCCTATGTCTTGTCTCTGCCCACTGTCAGGGTCTTAGCATCCATCTGGTGGGCTCTTCAGCCCCATGGAGGTCCGAATTGAACATCTCCCCATGTGTACCTGTCCAAAATGGTACCTGTCCATCTGGCATGATCCTGCACATCAACAACTACACCCTCCATGGGCTCATAAGTCANNCAATGTCAATCACATCTCATCATCAATATTATTAAACATGTGCATAAAACTCCTTTACACCAGTCTAGTGCTCAAAGACATTATACAAGTCTGCAATGCAAGTTTGGAGGAAGTGACAGGACGCCCTATTGGGCTAGTGTCTACTGGAAAAGGGATGCTTGTAATGATCCCAAGCCATTATGCAAGGATCATCACGGTTTTGGTGTCTTTTTAAACCTTTACTGGTTGTGGTATTTTGTCAAACACTTTGCTTACAGTTATGCTTAGGGTTTTATTGATGTGTTTATATGTGTGTATGCAGCTTTAAACAAGAACATATAACCATGGAACATACCTCAACCATATGCAATATGATAGACAAGCCAAAACATCTCAAATATGATTTTATTCATGAAATAGAGGAACCTGCTACAATTAAGATGCTGATATGGAATGAAAAACAGATGGCTCCAAGATAGAAGTATGAGATGCTACAAAAAAACTCTCGACAATACAAAACAAGCCCCCAAAGGCTAGATAAGAGATGAAGAACAATACCCAGGTAGATCTAGCCGTATGAAGTGCAGAATCCCTAACTGGATGATGCCACGTCCTGCTGAAATGATGAAGCTCCTCAACAATTCGGCCCTGCTGCCAAATGTGTCCAATCACCCCAAGAAAGATGTCAAACAGTAGATCAGGTGATGGCAAGAACAACCTAGGTACCCAAATCTCCAAGATCCCTCTCAAACCCTATGGATATGAACCTCCTCCAATGTATGGTGCACCCTCCTGGATGGTTGAAACCCTAATAATTCGGCCTCTCTCCTAGAGACATCCAAAAGATCCACCAATCCACTAGAATGATAGATCGGGGCACGACAATGAAAACCCAAGTGCTCAATTAGGCCAAATGTCGGCTAGATCCTTAGATCTAGCTACCCTCCAAATAACGGTGTGCCCTCCTCTTGGGAAATCGTCCCACTGTCAATACAAATAAACTTGTCATTGAAATGCCTCTGGAAACCACCAAGAATGATGCTAAGACACCTGCAAGGAAAACCCAATACCTGGAATTCCCAAAATCACTTCTCCTCAGCTAGAATGAATCCTCTCTCAATGGATGGTGCACCCCACTTGTTGGGAACCCTCAACTGGTGCACCCTCTCTCTATATGCCCATGTAACTGATGTAGAATCCTCCTGCCATTGAGTAGATCTAAAACTAGAATGGTGTGGGAGCGTATTGCATCTCCGAGACCAAGTTTGGGACAAGCTAGGTGGAATATTTTACCCCCGAATCATCCTCTAGGGTTTGTTAAGTCAAAACCCTCAAAACCCCCAATGTTGGGCTCACTAACTAAAGCCAGATATCAAAAGATAATCATACATGAATGCATGAGTAGAGGCCCTTGCCTTTCCTTTATGCTTTTTTCTCTCCTTGTCCCTCCAAAGTGACTTTCATTTTATTAATATTTANTTGTCCCTCCAAAGTGACTTTCATTTTATTAATATTTAATTAATTAATTAAATCACTTTAATTAATTAATTAAATCACTTTAATTAATTAATTAACCTTTTCACCTCTGAAAAACACCTTATCTCTCCTTGTGGCTTCCTTGGCCACTGAAAGTCACTTCTCACCATCCCATCCTGTAGTGTTGCTTCTCTCGATTCCAATGAGCTATTACATTGAGAGGTTCCTCCAAGTAATGTGCCCAAAATGACCTCTTCAGTGAATTCAATTAGCTTATAGCTCAAAATAGTCAAAATCATGGAAATCGTCGGAATGCAACAAAACCAAATCCAACCTGTGCGGAATGGCTCATAATGATGGAATATGATGAGTAATGCAAGATGGACCCCACAATGCCTCTCAATAACCCCTGTACTCGCTATAACCTCCATCTGGCTACTTTGGTCATCATAAACCTCTGCACTGTGATGATGTCCCAAAGTGGGGACATTACAGTCCTCCCTGCTAGAAAATTGCTTGTCCTCAAGCAATAACTGAATCCCCTCAAGTATAATACCAGGATCCCATGTCCACCTGTGGGATACATAGTAGAACCCCTCCAAAGATGAACAATCACACATGCTACCCCCTGGGTCCCATATCAAGTCATGAACTACTAGCTCCTGGGACGCATAGTCTTGCAATACATCAACTCCGGAAGTCTCCTGCATATGACACAAGGCCTCATATCAGAACGAATCCATCCTCCAAGTCTCTACCAAGATCCAAACGGCCTCCAGCAACTGCTCATGTTGATGCACGAATGAGGTGCTGCAAGACCTCCGTGAGACACCCGCAAACGATGTGCTCCTCTCAATACTAAAGCTCAATGGAAAGTTAGAGTAACTTTCCCCTGCAATGGTACACTCTCCCATGTCAGTCAGTGAAATGCTCAATCCTGCAATCCCTAGGTCCCATGCTAACCTCTGTCGAAGATAACCTTGTTAGCCATGTACTACTCTGACCATGACTATTTGCCCCCTGCATACATCATGAATCCTCCTCTCCTGGGTCCTCCAGCTAAAATACCTATGACCATTGGACTTGTTGTCCAAAAATTGTATTAGTGAAGACACCTCTGTAGAAAAAGTACATGTCCAAACATATCCATGCCCTATCATGATGATCAAGCGGAAGAAAAGTTCTTTCCCCATGTTCGCGTTCAAATGGTCACCAGGTGAGCAAATGGAGAGCGCTTGCATACCCTGTTGGGTCCGGCAGGGTAGAACAGCTGTGGAGCAAAAGGGTTAACAGAAACAAAACAAACTACAATCTAACTATCAACTGAAAGCAAATAACACTGCAAAAATAAACAAAAACATCAAACATAAGACACAGGGGTCATCAATGGTTTCAGGCTTGGGGTATTAATGAAACCAGAGCACGCTGAAGAAAGAGACCAGAGGTTCCTTCTCCCTCCAGCGGAAGGCTCTTCGGGGCCCTCAACACAATGCTTTCCTTACAAATGAAATGAATTGCGCACAGCAGTGAAAGAACTCTGGGTGATGCAGCTGATGGGTTTGTTGTCAAAGGAGGAGCCTTGAACCATCTGAACAACATAACGGTGCTTAGAATTCCTTGCCAAAACAGTGTACCCTCATGGCCTTTTATAGCAGCTTCACGGGCGGTCACGTAACCTTCTCCAAGTGTGAATAGGGGCGCATTAGGGTTTATTTAGGTCATTAATCCGCCGATTTTGCAGAGCCGGCTCTAATTTGAGAGTGAAATCATCTTGGGGGCCGGTCCGTAGGCGGTCGAGAGGCCCACCTATGCAATTAATGCGCCGTATTAGCATATGCACGGGTTTTTGTGTTGACATTCACGTGTCGAGCGCGCATGCGCTAGTAACACGTTTTTGTCCCGTGCATGTGCGCGCACATCAAGCTGCTGTAAAGCACCCTTCAATTTTTGGTTACTTTGTATAGTTTTTTGCCCTTCTGGAGTGCTGTGAAATTAATTCAGTGCCATGAGTGACTTCATTGTTGTTTTGATGATGTGGAGTTCTTGTCGCCATGTGCAGACAAAATTTCAATGATAACAGATGCCCCCTGATGGATGAGGTTAGGAGCATACGTATAGCCGAAATCCATCAATGTTTCTTCTACTGAGAATGTGGTTGTAAGGGAAAGCAAGAGTGGGACCGTTCGGAGCAATCCGTTGGAGAGAGAAGGAACCGGTATCTCGACCTTCTAAGAGACGTGCAGAGAAAAAATATACAATTGTGTACAAACGAGGCGGGCATGCCCCATGCTCGTGTGATGTAACTCTGAAAAAAGATGAACTCTGAAAAAAGATGACGGAAGTGTTGGTGTAGACAACTGCAGCGCCCTTAGGGGCGGTAATGATAAAGGCAGAAGATAATTCTGCAAAGGAACATACTCTGAATAATAGGCAATGATCGTTGTAAGAAGCAGCGACGATGATGTGGGCATTGATAGCCCTACCACGTTCAGATGTCTTCGGTAAATGACAAAAATAACTGCAACAGTCGCATAGTAAGACCCACCATAACATGAGAGAGTGTTGGAATCAAATGTTATGGGGGCCAACGATAGTAGGGAGCAATGGTGTTTTACCCTGTGTCGTCCGAGATCTCTCATTAAAAATAGAGAATGAGAACCAAGATACTGTCGCCCTTCTGGAAAAGTGTGTTGATGTCGACAAAAGGGGGACGCGACTACCAGAAGCAAAAAGGTGCTCCGTGGAATCTACTGAGGTGAGGAAGTGGCAGAGGTGCATGGACGAAATCAAGAAGTGGGATGACTCAAGACTGCCCTTGGTTGGAGGAGATATAAGAGAAACAGTGGCCACAACCGTGTAACAAGGTCGAGTGTCAGGGGGACGACAAGACTGGTGTTAAGTTGTGCCAGAGGCGGGACAAGGTGAACAAATTCAGAGGGAAGAGGTAACTAACCTATGGGGTACTTTGAAGATATGGACGATGTCGGCAAGGGTAAATGATAAGTACTGCTCCATTCCAAGGGTGACATGGGTTGCGTGTGGCCAAAAGAAAGCAAGTTGCCAACGGTGATGACGAGGAAGGTAATGACTGAAGGTAAAGGTGTTTGTACAATAAATAATGAATAATTTGGGGGAGAAATGTACAAATACAGAAACGGGTGCCCCAGTGTGAAATGCGTGCCCCAGGGAGGTCAGAATTGTCATGAGAAACTGATGAAGGGTGGGGG
>CBVK0101228295.1:0-16909 GCA_900067695.1 Picea abies
GGCTCAAAACAGTTTTCTGACAATTTTGGTAATTTACTATTTTTAGCAGGGGCCTAAATGAAGGTTTTTCAGGATCGATATTCTCATTGGTACCCAAGGGATTTGATTAAGCCCCCATAATGAATCTTCTCGATGATACCTTTTCAACGAGCTATCGTGTGCCCCAAACAGAGATCGTATGCAAAAGTTACGACCCCGGGAAGTTGATGTACTAACTTACCCAAACGGGGACCACATGACTTTTGGTGCTTCATCTCCTAGGGTTAGGTTTTTTGGATGTCTAGGGTTTGTGACATTCCAGTTTATTTAAAAAAAGGCCTTCAGAGCCTCATTGTAATCATCTTCTTGCGAATGAGCGCAGTCGTCGCATCTCTTCTCAGAGATAAGCTGCCACCATTCTAGAAAGCTTGTTTTCCGCTGCATTTTACAGTTTCAGCTTATTTCTTTATTGAATAGAAAACTGGTTTTATTGTATCTTTGTTATTCTATGTTAAGCATATTTTAATAACCTATATTCATTTCGTTCTACTCATAAAATATGGATCAGGGCATGAGACATCTAAGTGGCCCCAACTTTAACAGTGTGACCCTGACTTCACCACCACCTATCAGCTCTTGGGTACAAGCGCAAATGTCACCGATAGACCTCAAACCAACCTTAGAATATAATTATTCTATACTCCTATATTATTGAATAAATACATTGTGAATCTTATTTTCTTCAACACTCAAGTGTTATTTCACATCATATCATGTGAAAAATAGACCCTTAGTTCCATTAAACAACTTCATTTGTAAATCTATCGAAAATAGCAAGTATGTCTTCAAGCTACTTGCTTTTCACTGCTCAAATTTACTTATATTGTATATAACTACTCTTTTAGTTTTTCCTCTACCACATCCCATTCCAAATCACATACTTCACACACATTAGCCACATTTTAAACTACCGAATATGTGATCAATAATTGAATTTCTAATTGTACATTGTTTTTTACATTTTCAAATGGTTTTGATAGTTCATGAAATGCAAGTGGAGACTTTGAAATCAAATATTATTGGTTACCCAACATTCATCAAATATGTAATGGATTATGGAAAACAATTATTAGAAACAAAAGAAACATCCCCAAACTTTACTCCTATTAAATCTTTGAATCCATACCTAAATGAATGGACAATGAAAGTCAAAGTACTTTCAAACATTGATCTACGCACCTTCATAAATGCCAAGGAACCTTTCCATGTCTCTATATTTGATGTTATTGATGTGGAAAGTAGTAATATATGTCTTGCATGTTTCAGCGTCCAATCAACACAACTTCACTACAATTTCAAGCACCACAACTATAGAATGGATACACGTTGCACCATCATTCTCCTATGAATGCTATGCAAAAATGAAAGATACTACCTATGTCTTGTTTTGAAAAAACAAGAGGCATGCCTATATTATTTAACATAGTTTACACAGATAGAATTTTCATCCTTGATCACTACTCCATCCCTATGATTCTGTAATTTCACCAGGGAGGTCACAAAGTTGTAGATTCTTCTATATTCTAAACATAATTATATACATACAATGTTTGATCAGATGATATCATAATTGGCCCTGTACAAATGTCATCAATACTCGTATTATATGCTTATCGGTTTTATGCACTAGTATAGTGTGTGCCAAGGTAATTAAAGGATAACGCAAGAATACCGAGGGATTTCTTGTTTTGAGAAGATATGTATAGTTAATCTTACTAACAATTAATGTAAATTAGTGATGATAACAAATGTTTCCTTGTACTTTATTTCATTTTAGTAACAAATTATGAATTAAAAAGTATGCACATGTAACATCTTTTATTTTTGCTATATACTTGGAAAAATTTATAATGCCATTCACTTATCCATGTTATCTTTGTTTCATCATTTGTTCTCTTACTAAATATGATGGTCACAAAAACATATGCTACTCAATCCTTTTCGACATTCCCTTTCCCTTGCTTCATGCGTATGCTTGTTTTAGGTATAACATAACATAAGTGACATGTGAAAGGATAAATTGTTTTATCAAATTTAAATTAAATTATTATTTATTAAATTTATTTATTATTTGAATCATAATTTTATATAATTTAAATTGATAAATTGATATGACCTTCGAGGTTATCCACGGTTTGTAAATCAGGTGCATAAGTTCCTTCTCTAACTTATTTTCTCTAGTTTTATTTATTTATATTTGAACGGTGAAGGCTTTCTACTCTACGGTAACTTTGAATTGTGAAGGGTTTCTATTCTATGTGAATTTGAACGATGAAGCATTTTTACTTTGTGGAAAATTTGAACTAGGGTTGATCATCTATATTAGTGCATTTGAATGGTGAAGGGTTTCTACATTGTTGTAAATTTGAACAAAGGTTTATACTTATGGTGAATTTGAATGAAGATTTATACTCTGCGGTGAATTTGAGATGTGAATTTGAACGAAGAACTTCATACATGTGGTGAATTGGAATCGAGGTTTATACCTACAATTAATTTGAATAGAACGGAGAGGAGGTTCTCTGCAATTTGTAAATCATGTGCATAAGTTCTTTCTCTTACTAATTTTCTCTATTTTTCAATATGATCACTTCACCACATATTCCAAAACTTAACCTATCAAATGGAGGTCTAGAAAACTCACCCTAGATAGTCTTTATGAACATATAGAATCCACATAGAATCATTAGAAAAAAGGAGAGAAGAAAGAGGAGTGAAACTCCAAACAAAGTTATAGGCAATGCTTGATAATAGATTGTTAGGAGACAGTATTCAAACATAGATCAAGAATAGAATATTAGGGTTTGAGACTCAATTGTAGAAAATGGATGCTAGATTACAAGAAATGGAAAAACAAAAAAAATCAACCCGAGAAGGAGAGGTCAAAGAAAATCACAATTTAAGAGATAGGTTTAAAGAGAAAGAAGAAAAACTAACTAACAATTTGGCCCTAAGTACTCTAGAAAATAAATTGGATATCAAACCCATCAAAGAGGAAATGAATAAGATAATTGATTTGGATCATGAGTGTAACAAAAGAAACTTGAACCTCATAATTTTTTATATAAAAGAAAAGCAAGAGGACATACTAGCAATAGTAAAAGAACTAAAAAATAAATCACAAATTGAACAACTTACTATTGGGTATGTGTTATATTCTTTGCACGAGTAGTAGTGTCACATAAAAAATTTTCTGCCTCAAGAAACATGTCACATATTTAGGTGGTTTTTTGGCACATGGTTTTTGTTGATGGTTTTCTATTTCTTGTTAAGGAAATAGGGTTTTGGACTAATCCAGGTCATTGGGTTAGGGTTTTGGATGTTGCTAGATCCTATATGTATATTTTATTGTAAACAATGTATCACACAATGAAAATATAGAATATGTTGGTTTTCCTAGTTTGGGTTTCCAGGGGAAAAATCCCTGTGTAATGTTTGTATTCTCCATTGTATCTTTTCTTTTATTTTTACTGAATATCTGTTTGCAGTAGATATTGTACAAGGTTAGAATTTACACTTACCTCATAGAAGCAAACGGGCTAGGAAAAATAGTAGAACATAAAGATGTATTGATCAATGCCAAAGTAAGTTGTAATGGCAATAAATATAGCATACTTAGTAAATATTCGAGATTAAAAGGGTTGGGAATATTTATAAATGAAGACCTCATTCCAGAAGACCAAGTTGAATTAAGGAAAGAAGTTCAAAATTTAAAAGAAGCTAAGAAGGAAGGAAAATGGGGAATAATTAGAAATCGAAAAGCTATTATTCAAGATAAATACCATAATGATAGTAACAAATAGGAGTTTGGGACACTTCAGATCCCTTTTTGTAATTGTCATGGATTTCCATGGTGCAAAGGTTCTCTGTTAAGTTGGATTCTGAGTGATATTGAAATTATTTTTCCAGTTGAAACGCGGGAACATGAAGAGTCTAAGGTCCCTAACATAGAAGGATTTATCTTGTGGTCATCATGGAACAAGAAATCATATTGAAGAGGGATTGGAGGCATAGCTTGTCATGTAGAGAAGAACATTTCTTCTCACATTCAACTTCATAAGATGGACTCTCTCAATCAGTACATTTGGACAGAAATATCAAACATCAATGCTAAGAATATTATATAGAAATCTGCTATTTCACACCTATTAATTCTACTTTTTATAAGAAAAACAATCTAGATAACAATTGTCCCTATAATACCCTAGAACAAGATATTTACAGTCTGAGAAATGAAGGTAATATCCTCATGCTAGGAGACTTTAATGCAAGAACTAAAAATAGCCAAGATATTGTTTTAATTAATGATTTTGACCCTAATCCTTTATGGCTAGATGAGGACCTTGTTTTAGCTAATATATATAAAAGAAAATCCATCTCTATAGTTCTCAAGAGCTAATAATTTTCAATGGTGTACTGAAGTTGTCGAACTCCAACTAGATGACTTGTATTCATGGGTTAGGTAGTGGTGTCATAGATTATGTGATATCTAATATCCCTAGATCCAACCAATTAGTAAATTTTGACCTTTTAAACAACCATGAATCCGAATTTGATCATAGACCTTTAACCCTAACTCTAAACTCTTCCATGCACAAAATCCCCATTGAAGAAAATCTTGATAATCAAAGGCACCTTCTTTTTGACAAAATTGAAGTTGATCTTTACTTAAAGGATTTAAATTATCAGTTAAATCTCCTAACTTATAAGGACAACAACCCTTTCCACTTACATTAACAAGCTCTCTTTCGATGTGTCGTGTAAAAAGAATAATAGAACAAACAACCCTTGGTATGACAACGAATGTAAACTTGTTAGGAAAGCCATTACAGATGCTTCTAATGAGTCCTTAAAAATCGATAAGATAAATAAATACAAATCCTTAATTAAAAGGAAAAAAAGGTACTATATAAATAGAAATAAATAACATCTTTTACCCTTATCTAAGCTTGATCCTAAGAAGTTCTGGAGGAAAATTCTAATTCGTAAAACTAAAGAAAATAATATGATTCCCTTGAAGGAATGGAATTCCTACCTTAAAATTATTTAAGTATTCTCTAATTCCATGGACACCATTCCAAACGTTCCTACAAAAGGATGAAATTTTTTTTATAGATGACATAAAGTTTGGGGTTAAATGGCTCACAAATGGGAAAGCTAAGGACATTGAAGGCTACCAAGCTGAAATTTTTAAAATCAGAGAGCCTCTCCTCATCCCTCCCATACACAAGCTCTTCAATTTAGCAATCAAGCAGAGCTTCCTTAAACCTTGGACGTAAAGCCTCATTTTACCTATTTTTAAAAGTGGATATACAAACATTCCCTCTAATTATAGGACCATTACAATTAGCCCCATTTTAGCGAAGCTGTATGAAATTATTTTGGAAAAGAAGATTAACCTATGGCTAGAAAGCCACGAAAAAAAGAGATAAAGGATAGGCTAGATTTAGGGGATATCATTCAACTATGGACCACCTTGTTATGCTTAGGATCATTGTAGAGGAGTGTCACAATAATAAAACCAATCTCCTATGTTGTTTCATTGACTTTAGGAAATCGTTTGACATGGTATCTAGGACAAACCCTTGGGATAGTTTGGAAGAGATAAAAGTTCCTTGTGAGTTGATGGTTGTTTCAATAAGGTTGTATGAGAATTTATTGCCAAGTTTAGGAACACTGAGGACAGGTTAGAATAAATTAACTACAATATTGAAGTCGAGCAAGGTTGTCCCTTATCCACTACCCTTTTTGGAAGAAGCAAGTTATGTCAACCCAACTCTCACTAGTGTAGTCATCATTCTTCTTCTTTATGTTGATGATATTGTTCTTATGGCGAGTATTCACCATGATCTTGACAAGCAACTAAGAATCCTCAAGGATTTTTGCTCCAATATAGGTATGACTATTAATACTAACAAAACAAAAGTCATGATAATAAATCTAATAACATCTCCTATGATACATATGTATATGACAACAACAAATTGGAGGAAGCTCCTTCATACAAATATCTTGGAATTGATATTCATCACAAGCTCAAATGGAATTATAACATTGAGAAAAGGATAAATGGAGGGTGGAAAACTTATTATGGGCTTGAAAACAATTGTAAATCAGCGGAGCTTTGGGTATGGGATAAGAAAAAATACTCTTTGAGGCTCTCATACTCCTATTATTTTATATGGATACAAATTTTGGGGATGCAGTATCTCTAGAGAGTCATGGAAAAAGATAGAGCAAATCCAAAAGAATTTTATAACCTATAATCTCAAAATTAAAGGAAATACACCCTATCATATCCTCCTCACAAAAGTAAGTTGTTCCCCCATTGAGAGCACGATTATGACCAGATACCTAATGTATAAGAACAAGTTAAACAACATGGAATCCGAGAGGCTTCCTAAAATTGCTTCTAACTCTAGCCAAAACCACCTTCAACTCAAGCAGGGATAACACAAGGATGCCCAATCTTGGCTAAACCATTGCAGAATAAAGGAAGAGATCATATTGCAAAATAAGGATAAGATTAAATATTTTATTACATCAAAATTTAAGGATAAAATGTAGTGCAATAAAGAGTTAGAGGGAAAAAGAAAATTAAGATATTGTAAGGAGGTAATCAACCCTAATCTAGAAGATCAAAATTATCTCTTTGTTTTGACAAGTGTAAAGAAGAAAATAAACATTGCTAAAATAAGAACTAATTCTCATGAGCTCCATAGTGAAACCAGGCGTTGGACAATTCCCAAAACGTCGTGGGATGAAAGAGTTTGTCACCTTTGTGACACTAAGAGGGTTGCAAATCAAAAGAACTTTCTCTTAGAATGTCCAACATATACCTAGATTAGATCTCAATTTCAAAATATTTGTCACACTACCAACCTTCATGACCTTTTAAATAAGCAAAACTATGATGATCTTGAAACGCTTCTCTTAATGATTTTCAAGCACAGAAATAAAATTCTAAAGAATTCCAACTAATTCCTTACCTTCTTAAGGTTCGATAGACCAATTTGGCCTGAGTGGAAATTAATCATCATCATCATCGTCGTCGTCATCAAATTAATATTAATATAAAATTTAAAAGGAAAAACTGAAAATAAATAATTAGTATTTATCAATCAAGTAGTTAAAAACTTGATATAACTTTAATTTTAAAATATTTGATTACTTAAAATCAAGTCTTTATTGTTGGGTGGTGGGTATGATGGAGTTTATTCAATCTTGATGGAAAACAAAATTTTGACATTGTTTGGGGAGTAGGGTCTACCTCTAACAATGAGGCATATACACTAGCAACACTTCAAGGAATTAATCATGTGTTGCTAAACCATGGTATTCATGAAGTCTTCATAATGGGAGACTCATCCATCATCATTCAGTCGCTTCCTCTTAGCAAATTATTGAAAGACACAAATCGACATAATCACTTGAAGAGAAATCTCATTGGCTCGTAAATTCCAGTGTGTATTATACTTATAAGTCAAGAGAGAGCTTTACAAGGAGGTGGATAGAATGAAAAATGTAGGGGGCACCCTATCTATAGCTTTGTTTGTTTTGAATGATAGTAAGGGGACAAGAGCATTTCCCCTCCCCTTCCATGATCATGGTTCCACTTTGGCATTCATTCCACTCCAAGGGGGTTGTAATAGTTGGCATTGAAGGTGGTGGGGCTCCCCCTACCACTTGTCAAATATTATACATGTAAAGGATAAGGAGATTAAAATCCCATTCCCATTTGCCTCTTTTCATCATGTCATTTGGATGGTGGTCATTACCACTAGAGCATGTCTACTTGATTTTCCTGTGTGCAAACCTCTCTACCATGGTCTAAGGTTGATGCTTTTCTTGTTTGACATGGGAAACTATGAAGTAATTGGGGTTAATTAGCAAGTCAAGAAGGAAATTGGTGATTCCTTCACAACCTGTTTAATGCTTGTCTCATTTGACATGGGAAATTATGAAGGAATTAAGGTTAATTGGCAAGTGGGGAAGGAAGTTACTAATTCCACCATGACTTTCAGGTGCAATTTGGTTCTTTGGAGCTATGTCGAGAAGAAGTTGGAAGATCCAAGAGAGTTGTCCTAAGGCCCTTCTAGGGTTAGACGAAATAGGGGAAGCCATGTCTTATCGATGTTGTCGATGTTGCGTACTAGGGTAAATGTGAAGTCTAAGGAAAGATCTCCACATGTGTGAAAAATACATAGTGGACATGACTATTGCCTTGAATTTGGAATGGGAAAAGTGGAAAAAAACCATGGCTCAAAAAAATCAAAGGAAATCGAAGTTAGAGACCAGAACATTGTGAATGTGGGGAAGCATCTCTTTGGACTTATGGATTCTTTTATCAGACTACGAGGAAAGTAATTGGAATTATCGATCTCCTTGGACACCCTCTTTGACGTGGCAACTCACATCATTACGAGCATCAATCTCCTTACAAATGACCAACCCAAAGATTTTAATGATTCTATAGTGGTTTCCATGATTGAGGACTCAACTAACCCTTTTGGGGGAGAAGAAGGTAACCCCATGCGAGGTGATGCCTATATCAAGATATAATATTTGTTATTTAATATATTTTTTGTCCAATAATTTTATTGTTAAAATATTATAAGGGTTTATACTTGCAAGCTTTTACCTAAAATAGTTTGGGTGGTCTAGCTTAATGCTCTAGTTGATGTTTTTTTTTTTTGTCCATAATGAACTCAACATTACCTTATTTTGAGTTGTAATAATATTGAATGAATGTGAGCACAACAATTTTGATTATATAAAACAATAGTTACTATGAAAAAAACAAACTCGAGATAACCTAATAACTCTACAAACCATTATGGATAAGATGCATAACTTAATCTAAGTTAATTTAATATCTTGAAATAAAAATTGAAACTTATCATATAAAAAATTAAAAATATATATATATTCTAGTAAATTGAGATGAAAGGAAAATTAAGAATAAAAGAAGATTAAAATAATAATATAAAAAAAAAAACTATAATAATTTAAACTTTTTATAAATTTGACGTTTTGTAACTCATATTTTTTAAATCTCTCTAAACACTTAACAAAGTTTAAGTGTGAATTAAAATATATTCATATTATAAAGAAATATAAATTGATAATTTCCTTGATGACACAATGTAAAGATGATGTCTTATCTTTAAAAATATAAACATTATATATAATCCAATTACTTTTTATTAAAATCTTTAAATTTTATATTAAAAATAATTTAAAAGACAGTGGAAGAAAAAAAAATTTTACAAGACGAAGAAATATATTGGTGTAAACGTGTGGAATATATTAAAGGGTAAAAAAATTGAAATAATGATTGTTCTTTTGATTTTGGGAAGAAATTTAGTATTGGTGACCAGAATTGAGGTCGACGGTCACTTGTAAGGCAAATTCCATTTATGCTTTACAGTTGGACAATGTGTACGGTTTTATGTTTTACCTAGGGTAGAGCATCTTTGTTTTTTCATTTCTTTTATATGTATACGTGTTCATATGTTGTTGGTTGAACAATTCATTCCTGCTTCAAAGTGGGTTGGATAGTTTGTAGTGTTTTGCTCCAACGGACTCGGTAGACTATCTTCTCCTTTCTTTGTATGCGTGTAGAGCCCACGCAGAAAGTGAAAAAAAAAGGCCTGACCTTTTGTTTTTAGTCCATATGCAATTTATTCTCCATAAATCGAGAATAAATTGCTTCGGAGACGTCATGATTATAGTTAGCCGCCTCCAAACGCGCGTCCAGTGGAGAAACTATTTATCTTGACCAGTGCCTGATAGATGTATCTGCGCGCATAGAGTTTGGCTTTAGCTGGATTCATGGTTTGGGAGACGCAATGACTATACTTAGCCGACTTCAAACGCGCTTTTCGCGAAAAAAAAAAAAAAAAAAAAAAAAAAAAAAGTGTCGGAACATAATGATCGAGAGCGACTGACGTAGGGGTCAGCTGGACATTATCTTTATTTATAGATAAAAAACAATATAATAATTTATAAAATTATATAAATATGTGGTTTGGATATATTTAATATTTATATATTCTATTATATGATTGGAAACAGAAATGATGATGACAATATTACCATGGTTTTGGTGATGTTGTTGATGGTTTGAGAAAATAGAGAGGTAGTATTAAATGATATTCTAGAAAACAATTAAGGAATGCAACTGTAATTTTTTTTTAACACATGCAAAGTTTTATCTGTTACTTATCTTCCATTACATTAATGCAAGTTGGTATGGTACAATAACATTGTTATGGAGTAAATACAGACTCCCATGGTAAAAGCAAATTGCCACACAAGATTAAGTTCAACATTTATTCAAGTCGAGGAGGAGAGGGTGGTTTTCTTTAACTTACTTTTGGTGGGATAATCAGAAACTATCGGAGACGTTGTCACAGTCCCAGGATTCCAACCTATGTTGGGTATTGACTCTCCTTTGTCTGGTATCTACTTCTAGAATACTTCTCGCTATTTTTTTTGGAGCTAGTTACTGTGTTTTTTTCTGGTGTCTTATCCACTTTCTCCCTTTAGCCAGTTCTACTTCCCTTATTATGTGAGTATGGTGGAACCGGAGGTAGGCCCACTCTTCCTCGTTTAGCGCTTGCCAGTATTCTCATCATTGGGTTCAGTGTGACCTTCTCTGTTTAGAACCTTCCTTCTTGTGTTCTGGTCACATTCCTTATTTCTCGTCTTTTAGGCTGGCATCTCTAGTTGGCGGTAGTTGGGTTCTTTATTGATCATTTGCCTCTCATAAGTTTTGAAATCGTCGTCATTTATGGCGCTAGTTGGTGGAGCTGTATATTATCCCTTCAATATTTATTTCTCACGTTTTCCTTTCTAGGTAATTGTGTTTCTGTTTGGTGTTATCATTGCTTCGAGGTGATTTATGTATTAAGCAATTATTGCAACTTACATGTGTCCTTTTCGAGGTCTAGTTTAACCTATGTATCTCCTTGGGGTTATTTTCCTTTGAGGTGTATGGGTTTGAGTTTGACACTTGTTTAGTGGAAGCCTAGTGGATAACAAGTGGCTTCCTATGGCTCCTGTTGAACTGTCATCATTGAATACTAAAGTCAGAGAGTTGATGGCTGAGGACGACGAAAGATTATGGGAGGAGGCGGGCCTTTTCTCGGCCATTGATAACCTGGGGAAACTAAATTCATTTCACTCCTCTTCTATTCTATCAGAGTCTACTCCTTCTGTTCGGCCTTTCGGTAAGAGTCTTCATGTTACAGAGTCTGACGTCTATCCTCCCCACAGAGATATTGTTCCAAGTTTATTAAGCATTGAGATAGAAGCTCGGGGGTTATCCTCTAGTAGGAAGGAAGTGTGTGGGGATAGTCCGGTAGTCTCCTTTGGTGTTGGGAGGAAGGATTCTAAGAAGCCATTGTTATCTCGCATTTATAGACGCAAGTGGAAGTCGAACAAGGCTCCGAGGAGACTGGTCTTGGGCTCTGACATTGGGTTGGCGGAGACATGTAGGATGGCTTTATGCAAGATAGTTGGAAGATTTTCTTATGGTAACCTTCAGAAGGATAACCTTACTGACTGATTAGTTAAGTCTTGGTTGCCTCTTTTAGGTTACCTTCCTGAAGTCTTTTACCTGACCAAAGGGTGGTTAGGGTTCCTTTGCAGAACTCCAGAAGACGCCTCAATACTCTTAAATAATCATTGAAACAATGGCGGGAGCAGCTTGATGATCAAAAGATGGTGCGTAGCTTTTAACCTTGAAACTAAGTATTTTTCTAATCGACATTTCTGGGTTCTTTTGCCAGGATTGCCTTGGCATTTCTGGAATGTTGATGCACTACAAGCCATCAGAAACTCTCTCGGGGTTTTTCTTGCGATTGATTTAGAGTCACTTGCGGCGGGTGCAAGAAAGATAGGTAAGGTATTCGTCGAAATGGATATTCACCAAGGTTTACCAGAGAATCTGGAGATCGAATGGAGGGGTCATCGTTTAATCCAACACATTGACTATTTGGAGATTCCTTTTAGGTGCAGTGTTTGCAAAAGCACTACTCACTTAAGGTGTGATTGTACTAGCCCTGTGGACTCCGAGGTGGATATTGATGACTATGTTCCTATCTACATCGAGGATGATCCTTCCCTGGATACAGGCTTCTATGGTCCTGGTTCTTTTCACTTGGCACAGGAGGATGGCATCATTTCGGACTCAACGAAAATGACCATGGGTAAGTTAAAAAAAAATTGTCCTACCCTATTTTGCACTCTGTCCATTATGAAACGTGATGCTTTAAATTCCTCTGTATGGATGAGTTCCTCGGCATCCAATATTCCTGTTCTTTGGTACTTAAGGAGCGGGATCATGCTTTTCCATCTCCTATGGTTGGGGGTCCTAATGATTCGCCTCACCGCTATATGGATCCCTGGGGTGGGATCATTGATTTACCTGCTCGGTGCATGGAAGAGACAGTTGTTGTTTCCCCAAAGGTTATCCCCTCTGCTCATTTGGATTACTTGTCCTTGGAACCTTCTTCGGGGACCCAACCCCCTTTGTCAAACCTCCCTGCCATTCTACCTGGTTATCAAGAACCCGAGGATTATGAATCCTCCTTGTATGTAGTTTTAGACTCTTATTTACCTTTTATCTAGGATAAGGATTCAACTGTTAGCTTAACCATGTTCTTAGGCAAGTATGTTTTAAACCCTTCCTCAGTCACGGGGGAGGCTAGTACTTCGTGTTCTACTGCTACAAGTCCCAAAAAGGATTTTTCTTGGTCTCATGGGTTGGGTCTTGAGCTCTCGCCATTAAAAACTAGAAGCGCAAGTAAAAAGTATGTTGTCGCGGCATCACAAGATACTATTTCTCCTTCTTTTTCGGAGGGTGGGGCACTTAGAGAAGTGAAATCCCAGGCTCGATCTAAGTAATGATCTGCCTCTCACTCAATATCAAAGGGACTAGAGGCACCCTTAAAACTGCTTCCCTGAAAAATGTCCTTGATAAAACACATCCAGATATTGTTTTTTTTCAAGAAACCATGGTACTCTCAAAAAAAGATTAGTCTTTCATGAGTGCAATAAGGCCTTGTTGGTATAGTTATGTTGTTAGTTTTGTTGGCACCTCCAAAGGTTTATTAGTTTCTTGGGATCCTAATGTATTTGATTTAAATGCCTTTCTCACTTGTGGCGGGATTCTATTGACAGGGGTCATTTTAGACAGCAAAAGGGAATTCTCTTTCCTGAACGTGTATGGTCCTTGCTCGGAGCGTAAGAAATTTTGGAATCAGGTGGTGGACTTGGGTTTACTATCCAAAGATAATCTCATCTTGGCCGGGGACCTTAATCTAACCCTATCTTTGGAAGAGGTTTGGGGTGGCAAGTCTATTATGGGTCATTCTGATGATTATTCTACTAGTTTTTACATGACTTTTTTTCAAGAGAAACACTTGATTGATATAATTCTGGATAATCTCATTCCGACGTGGCGAAACAGAAGATCCGGAGTGGATTGAATTTCAAAAAGACTTGACAAATTTCTTATTTCCGAGGAGCTACTTTCAGGGATTGGTGTTTACAAGTCTTGGGTTGAATACCCTTTTGTATCTGACCATGCCCCGATTCTAACTCAATTGGAGATGCCACCGAGATACAAAGTATTTCCCTTTAAATTCAATCCACATTGTGTTACGGTTCAAGAATTTCACCTTTTGGTTCAGACTCTTTGGCTCGAAAGTAAGTATCTAGAGGAGGAAGATAAACAAAAGAGACTTCTATGGAAGTTAAAAGACCTAAAGGAAAAGACTAAATCCTGGCAGAAAATCAAATACAACCAGTCTATTGCAAAACTAAAGGGATTGGAATTGGAGATTAACGTGCTGGTACAAGAGTCCACGGAACCTAGTTTTACCATTGCAAAGAAATGTTTACTGAAATCTAAGGAACAAGAAAGGAATAACCTGTTAAATGAAGGTGAAGAACTATGGAGCCAATGCAGTTGGGCCATTTGGATCCGGAACGGAGAGCAAAACTCTAAATTTTTTCACAATTTTGTCAGTTTCACGCGAAATAATAAGTATATTTGGGAGATTAAAGATGTCGAGGGACACATTCATACTAGTCAGTAGAATATTAAAGATATTTCTTCAGACTATTTTAAAACTTTTTTCAAGGTGAATGAGAATATTTCCATCTCGGAACCGGTTAAGATGGCAAAGAAATTTCCTAGAATGTTGATAGATGAAGATGCAGAGATCATTTTCTCACCAGTGAAGCTAGAAGAGATAAGGGATATCCTAAAAAATTTCAAGATTGACAAGAGCCTTGGCCCTGATGGCTGGAGGGTGGAGCTTTTTGTGCACTTCTTTGATCTTGTTGGGGAGGATTTACTAAACATGATTGAAGAGTCGAGGTTAAAAGGAAAAATTTCAGGTGGTATTAATTCAACCTTCATCGCACTAATCTCCAAAGTAAATAAGCCACTTTCTTTCGGGAATTTCAAGCCAATTTCACTTTGTAACCTATGTTATAAAATAATTTCAAAAGTCATTGCAAACAAGATCAAGCCTTTTCTGTCGAGCTCGCTAATAGAGGAGCAACTTGGTTTTTTAAAGGGTCGTCGGATTCAGGATGCTATAGGCACAGTTTAGGAATGCTTGCATAGCATAAAAAAAAAAATCTTTAGTTTTAAAGTTGGATCTACAAAAAGCCTATGATTGTGTCAGTTGGGATCTTTTGAGGATGATCCTTATAAAAATTGGTATGGGTCCCGAGATGACAAGATGGATCATGAGTTGTGTCGACTCAACCTCTTTCGCCATCTTAGTAAATGGAGAGTCAACTGATTTTTTCAGAAGTGGAAGAGGCTTGAGGCAAGGATGCCCACTGTCTCCCTTACTCTTTATTTTGGTGATGGAAGGATTGAGCATTTTATTAAAGGAGAGCCAAAGAGAAGGCAAGTTGATAGGTATAAATGTCTTTAAAACGATTAAAATCCTCCATATTTTATTTGTTGATGATGTTATCATTATGTCAAAGGCGACTTTGAAGGAATGGTGGGAGATAGATAAATTATTAAAATTATTTTGCCAAGCCTCGGGATTAGTGATAAATGTTGCTAAATCTACCTTCCATCAAGCAGGTTTATCAGAGCTGGAAGCTTCTCCTTTCAAAGTTTTATTTCCTTTTAATTTTACTGATTTGTCCTTGGGTTTTAAATATTTGGGATTTTATATGAAAGTTGGCCCTCAACGTGCTATGGATTGGATTTGGTTGATTCAGAAAGTGGAAAAGAAAATAGATAATTGGTGCTACAGATGGTTATCTCTGGGGGGGTAGGCTCACTTTACTTAAATCTGTCTTAGAAAGTCAACCAGTTTACTGGTTATCTTTACCAGTCATCCCTTGCTCAGTCTTGAATATTTTGAGAAAAATGATGGTAATTTTTCTTTGGAATGGGAACCAGGATGCCCATCACTATCATCTTCGCAAGTGGGATTTGATCACCTTGCCAAAGCACTATGGGGGTTTTGGCCTCTGAAACATCAAGGATTTGAAACATGCTTTGGCCGCAAACCAACTCTAGAGGCTCTTATTCATCTCAGGTGTTTGGCACCATGTTGCTAAAGATAAGTACATGTTTCATACAACTATCATCAGTTGGCTCTGTTCAGCTACTCATCAACAAAAGTCTACTTCTAGTATCTGGGGTGGGGTTTTAAAATCATTACACCTTATCCATCATTGGCTGAGTTGGAACCCTGACTCCAGCCATCTTATCGCTCCTGGGGAGGATATAATTCTTGGTATGGGAAATAAGTCCTTTCTATCAAATCCCTTGATATAGACTCTCCACTCCAGGAATATCAACTCATTGGTGTAGGCTTGGAAGCCTATTGATAATTCATTTACCACTACCCCTTGGCTCAACAGTTATGAAATTGGTCTCTCGTGCGCTCTTGCTATAGAATGGGACTCTTATCGTAAGGCTTTGATTGATTCGAGAGCTATTCTTCAAAATCAAGAGGACACTTCAATTTGGACTAGTGGCGATAAGACTGGCATGCCTAGCTTTACAAATTTTTACTTGTCTATTCTTTGTACTAAATAATTGAGCATTCAGTCTGGTTGGTGGAGAACACTTTGGCGTTGGAATACTCAACTTAAAATCAAGTTATTTATATGGATGGTTGTGGCAGGGAAGATTCTCACTTGGGATTCCCTCCAAGCAAAAGGCAGACATGGACTTGTTTTATTTTATTTATGCAAAAAATATTTTGAATCTGTCGATCATATTCTAATTCATTGTTCTTTCACCAAGCTGGTTTGGGAAAAGGTTAGACTCTCTACAGGTTTTAAAGTTTTATGGAATGGTTTCTCATTGGCAGAATGCTTCAAGACTTGGATCGAGGATAGATTTATCCCATCAGCGCTTGTGGCTCATATATGCTTGTTTATATGGATTAAGAGGAATACAACCATCTTTGCAGGAAAAATTCCATCTATTCTGGCGGTTTATTATAAAGCCTTAGCATCTCTACGGGGAAAAGAAACAAAATTAAAGGATACACTCCCAAGAAGTATTCTTGTTAAGCCCTAAATAGTGGCTCATTACCCCTTAATTGGGGTATATTACATTAGTAATTTTATTTTATTTATGTCGGCTTTAGTCCATTAGTTGTAATTATACCTCCTAGTCTCCTATATGTACCATGGAGACATTTTCATTTGGAATCATCTTGTATTTGGACATTTATGTGGGCATAAGGAGGTTGCCCCTTTGAAGAGGCTTATTATCTGAATTTATCTATTTTTCAAGGCGTTGAGTACTTATTCTGATGTTTTTCTATGCTATATTGATATTTGGTTCCTAACATATGGTATCAGAGCT
>CBVK0101228301.1:0-12812 GCA_900067695.1 Picea abies
ACGATCTTCGTTTTAGGCGTGTGATATCTCGTTGGAAAGGTATCATCGAGGAGATTCATTTTCAGAGCTCAATCATGCCTTCGACTATCATTTATAACCTCTATCTTGAAAAAACTTCATTTAGGCCCTCAAAATGGCCCCGGAAGTGAAAACCTGCTAAAAATAGTAAATTGCCAAAATGGCCAGAAAATTGTTTTGAGCCATTTGGAAAATGTGGGTGGCCCCCGATATCCACCTGGATCACAGGGTGGTTTAACTTCTTCTCAATGCTACAGGGATATCATGAGGGAATTTCTTTGATATTTTCTTAGAACTATGATGACACAACATAAAGTGTAGGGGAGGAAGATGGACAATCACCTATGAATTATTCATACAAAGGGAGAAAGTTCAAATTAGAGCCCAAATATGAATATGATACTATAGAAGAACATCAAAATGATAGGAAGTGAAAACAGGTAGCAGATCACCCCATGAAGCATGTGACCAAAGCTTCCAAAAAACTAAGTATAAATTCAAAAACCTTACCCAAATAATCTCTAAAAAAGGGTTATTCAATAGATCTTGAAAATAATCCATTTGAGGCTGAGATCAAATCAGAATTTGATTGTTTCCTAGAGACAAATCTGCAATATTAGCAGGGGATTAAAATGTCAGATAATGTTGAAGCAGAGGAGATTGATCGTAGTTCATCTTATAAATATTACAATCATGATTTCAAAGTTGAAAATCATAGGTTCTCTATTGACTTGAATCAATCTGCTCCAGTTGAAGAACATCTAGAATTCATAATGGAAATAAGAAATGAAAATGGCAGGGTGAAAGAATTAAAAGCTACAATTAGGCCACCAAAGCACAGAAAAAGAAGTAAGAAATAGAGGAAGAGTTGGAAATTCACACCCATGATGAAGTTTCTTGTTCCAAATGATGATCCTGAAGACAACAAAGGAATCCATATCAGAGAATCAAGAAAAAAGAAGAAAGACATACTCTATGTTTTCCCTTGTTTTAGTCTTTATCTTCAAGAGCAGTTTTTGAAACTATGGAGATGAATTATTTGAAACCAAAAGAGGTTTTTATTGAGAATGAGTCCCTTAGAAAAAACACCTCTTGATTTTTACATAGGTATCATAGTTTAAGAGGTTAGAATATATATTTGAGGCCTATTTTTCATAGATTTCACAATAAATGATTTCATGTTTTAGTGACCAATTTTTGGCAAGGTTTCAAAGCAGTTGGAGATGCATTTTTGGAAACAAAAAGAGGTTTATGTTGGTAATGGTCCTGTTCACATAAACCTCTCTCAATTTTTACACAACTATCATAGTTTAAGAGGTTCGAATATATCTTTGAGGCCTATTTTTTAGAGATTTCACAATAAATGTTTTCCTGTTTTAGTGACCAATTTTTGGCGAAGTTTCAAAGTAGCTGGAGATAGATTTTTTGAAACCAAAAATGTTTTTTGTTGGAAACAAGCCCCTTCACAAAAAAAAATCTCTTTGTTTTTACACAACTATCACATTTTGGGAGATACGAAGAGATTTTTGGACCCTATTTTTCAGGAATTTGCCAGATTTATTTTCCTAAAAAATCTCATGGATTGCAATTGATAAGCCACCTCATCAATTCGACTTGGAGATCAGATATCATATCCTCCTTGATTATTTGAAAAAATAAATTAAATACAAATGAGGAGGTTTTCAGATCCATTTCTTTTGGATCTTGATAAATATGTATTCTTTCTATATAAACAAGGTAGAAAGAGAAGTTAAAAACGAGATGGGTTGGGAACCATTAGCTAGTTTTGAAGAACACTCTATGTTAAAGACAACCATATATTTCAATTGGTACTAAATTCTAAAGGCAATCTAATGGTTAGATTTCAAATTCTTGTCTATTTTTTTTTATCTTTTTCCTACTTTAATGCATATTAATCTTCTGCAATGCATATGATGTATCTTGTTTATGAGTAAGCTAGTGAAAATTTTATTGATTGATTGTTCATAATCAGATTTGATTTCAATAATTTTTATATTGTGTCTTGAATGATATTTAAGATCCAAATTTTCATGTGTGAGTGGACAAATTGAAAGCTTACATGTTTCCCCTTTCTTTATATTTCTCTTGCCATCTGATCCATTAGATTGACTACCATTTACTAAGTCATTGAGATATGTTTTTCCTCTTGCATGTTTAAGACATATTTTTCACGTTATCCTTAACCCAACCTTCTACCAGTTCAAAACCTAAATGCAAAATTTACCCATAAAACCATTGCAATAACTTAATGATTCCCTAGCTTTCCCTCTCATAGTCGAGTGCAACTTTAGGGACTAACATCAACAATAGTTTGATGAACTTCCCTACCAAAAACCTAAATAGTGATTTGGAAAGGTATATATGAAGGGAGATGAGATTTCGACAGTGCACTCCAATCTAAAAGAATGACCTCATTACTTGGAGGGGGTTCTGTTGGCATGGGTGAAGTTCTCCCTAGTCCAAACAAATATTTAGAAATAGGCAAGAACTAAGAAACATCATCACTCTTCCCAGGATGAGTGGGATCGACCAAGGGTGGCATTAGATTGACCACTTTAACTTCACTCTCCAAGGGTAGAGTGGGATCGACCAAAGTGGAAATCAGATGAATCACTAGATTGACTGACTCAATTGATGATTGAACTAGATGGATCACCTGATCAACCAGATTGACTTATGATGGAACTGGATTGATAAGTTCATCAACCAATGGAAGGGTGGGATATGGAAGTTGTTGTTGAAAATAAAAAATATTTTCCAATAGATATGAAGCCTCATCCATACAAGATCGGAGGTAACTGCGGTGCATCTCCTTACATAACAATCAAGGAAATTTGACTTTACCCTTCTTACTTGCAAACAGATTATCACTAGTTGATGGTTTGTCACCAGCATGATCTACAGTGGTTGATGAGACGGGTTGATAACCTTGAGCCCTCACATATACAACCTTTATAATACAAGGGAAATCCTTAAGAAGGTGGTCACCATTACAAATTATGCAAGGGAATTTGGGCTTGCGATGCATCTTGGTGGACTTGTCAACATTATCAACACTCCCATCATGATGAACAGTAATTGGTTGATAGCTTCCAACATGTCCTATAGTGGTTGGAAGTTATCAAAACTCCTAGCATGATGAGCAGTAATTGGTTGATCACTTCCATCATGTCCTACAGTGGTTGGAATTTTTCCCTCTAGCTTATTTTTCTTCTTCTTAATCTTCATTTTATGCTTCTTCTTATCTACCTGGTTACTAGATGCAGAGCTTTAACTAGGAGAAGAGGAAGAATGAGAAGAATACCCCATGGGTGAAGAAGGCAGAGGATCAACATGAGGTCAATGTTCCTAGGGTAGATTACTTACAAAATAAGCATTAAGATCATTTACGTTCATCCTAGTGGAAAACAACCAGACTGGTAACCCAATAGTTAGTCTAGGAAGAGTCAAAGTGGCGAAATAAGGAGGACCAACATCTCCCACAGAAGGAGAAACAAATGGTATCCTAGGAAAAGAGGTCCCTTCATTGGTAGTTCTAGGAACTAATTCCATATACACAAACTCAATCCTAAGGTTTATCTAGGGAGAACAAACAACAATACATGCTAAAAAATCTATGAAGGAAACCAAACAAACAAACCTTTTCACAATGAAGCACTAGTTAGTGATGAAATCCAACTTCGTAGGATCAAAGTGAGAAGGGGATGGGATAGACCAGGTGGATTAATTACGTTGGCGACCTGCTTAATGGAATTACACCTTGGTGCAAGTTCCCTCAGGGTTTATCCATGGGTTACCCTCCAAGGAGCCCAAGTGAGTTTGATCAATGTCTTACCCAATTATGAGAAAGACTCCCCTTCAATGTCACATTTTGTATGAACCCTAAAGACAAAGGCCACTAAGGTTACCAACTCATAGTTATCCTCCAGGTGGGTACATTCGACAGTTAGGATAGAACATATGGGCATGATATCAAGTCCAAACTTCTTCTAGAGGACTGAAGACAAGAGGATTGGTAAACTTCAGAGGAACTCAAATGGATTTGAGATTCATGAAGCTTTGATACCCAATGAAAAAAGTTGATTATCAGGAATAAATCCTAGTATAATATCATTCCTCTACGATTGGTTAAGCCTTGGAGGGGTAATCTTCGTTTCTCTCCCACATGTGACCTCGTGTTTAACCCCTGTGTGAGAGGGGGGTCATATCTATGCTTATACAAAAAATGGATTTTCTCTCCCTATCACAAGATTATATGTTTGTTTATGGATTTGGAAGGTTATTCTCAACACCTACTCCAAATCCCTACACTTAAGCTAATGTAGGTTCAGATGCCTAAAAAGAAAATTTTCTAGATTGATTTTAATTAACATTTTGATTATTAGAATGTTGTTTACTAAAAGGTGTGGAAGCAAAACTGATGATATGCATGAATTTGAATCCAAAAGAGTGAAACATAATGAGATGCAAATCTTTCTATTCAATGAACTCTATCTGTGGAAAGGAGAAGAATCTTTTTCCATTCCCAAATGCATAAACCTATGCAGTTTGCCACCCAAAACCTTGAATGAAATCAATTTCTTGTTCATTTGATTATAAATGCACTAAATCTAAATCAAATACAAGTTTTTTCTACTTACTTACTTTCAATGCAAGAATCCAATGTATATACAAAGGAATATGAAGTAAAATGATTGAACAAGTAATGCACTCAAAACAATGACAAGACTGAAAGAATGCAAACAATGAGGAAAGCACTAAACAATCCTTAAATATGAGTAGCAAGAAAAAAGTATTCAAGATAGGTTGTGGAAAGAAAAATAATCTCAATCATTCGAAAAATCCAGATGTTCTAAAGAAGATTGAACAGAAATTGAAGACAAATCAAACCTTTTTGGACTATTCCAATCAATTAGATAATTGAGAACATCATGAGATAAAGACCAACCCAGTGAAAATTAAGGTAAACCAATCTTGTAATGTAGAAGAGGTTTGCAAGCTCAACAAAGGTAAAAATGAGTTATAAATATAAAATCCTCAATCCAATCAAAGTCAAAGACAATCAAGAGTCTCTAGGAAAAAATCCCTTCACAATCAAACTCAGAGAGAGTAGGAAGAAGGAGGAAAAAATGTTGATGATTACAATTGTGTGAGACATCCTCTAGGAAACATACTGAGTGATTCAACCTAAGAGAGAGCCCGTGAGTTGGGTGTGCCCATGATATGGGTGTGTTGTTCCTCTCTGAGACGGAGAAGGAATGTTGTCTGCCCTTGTGTGGTGTGAGGAATCCCATGAGTTGGGTGTGTCTATGATATGGGTGTTTGGTTCCTCTATGAGGCAAAGATGGAGCATTGTGTGCCCTTGTGTGGGCTAAGGAAGCCCATGATTTGGTTGTGTCATTCTCTCTGAGACGGAGATGAAACAATGTAATGGTCTCCTTTGTGTAGATATTTGAGATGATTTGATACTCCAGATGATTCTCCTATGAGACGTAGTGAGAAAGATATCTTCTGAATAGGATGTGCATGTGGTTGAGCATAGGTGAACATGATCCTAGTGGCTGAGCACTAGTGGGTGTATGAGATCCCTTGCTATATTTTCCAAGAGTCAGACTTACCTGTAACCCTATTTGTGATGTAAAGGGTACATGTCGGCCCCACCATAAAGTGAAAGACAATTAATGTAAAAGATAATTAATATAGTAATTATTAATTATATTGTGAGTTATTGAGGTCAACCCTATTGTGCCAATAGACACTAATTTTGATATGCTCAGTCTAATATAAATAAATGTAATTTCCCCAGTGAGGAAAAAAAACACAAGTGTGAGTTTGGAAATTTCAGCAAGTACTTGTTCTTGGGCTGAAGTGTGAACCTCTCTTGGGCACTAGTCTTCTAGGTTTTGTGAGCACCCTTTTGTGTGCTAAGTTTATGGTGTGGGAGGTATTTCTCTTGAAGAGTATAGCAAAGGATTGGTTTGGTTTTCTTCTCTTGTTGAGAAGGGTTTCCAAGGATAATTCTTGTGTACTTGTGCATGGTATTTCTTCTTGTTATATTGGTTGTTGCAACAAATTGTTAATCGTGTAACTGTAATTATCTATGGTTCAAGTAAAATGCTAAAATTGGAATGAACTTCATTCTTGAGCCTATATTATTGAAAAATCAGCATGGAATCATAGGATAGGTCTTGAAGAACCCATTGCACAAGAATTTACCAGTCATCCTCTCATTCCTGTAGAACCGTACGACCCTCCTACGATTTCTAGAAATTTTGGAAGACCCTCCTTTCTAAGGTGTTTCATCACTTGATACTTATACCCTAGGGATAAAAAGTGAATAGGAGTGTAAGGCCTCCTTAAAATCACCTTCAGCAAGTTTCATATTTCATTTCCGAGCATTTTTAGTTTTTGGCCCTAGGGTTTCTAGGGTTTCACAATTTTTTGCAGAAATTTCAAAATTAGGGTTTTCGCAACTCATTAAAGGAGCTCTTCAGCTCACCAGTGTTCTTCTATACTTCAAGGGATATTGTTGGCAGTCATAAGTCCATCAAAAACTAAAATTGTTATCCTATCCTAGCCATTAGGTTTTCCAGCCTAGTTGACAAGGGTTTGTGAAGAATCTAAAAATATGATGAACATAACCATGATGCAAGAAAAGCTTGGTGGATCAAGAAAACTCAATTACTGGAAGACAATAATTCAAAAGGATGAATACATCAACATATCAACATTCTCATGTATGGTCCCTACCAATGATAGTACTTTGTTAATTGACAGTGGTGCCTTCAGGCACATGACTAGTTTTAAAGATCACCTTACAAATTTTGTTGTGAAAGAGACACATCTACATATTTTACTTGGAGACGATTCCATATATAATGTGAAAGGGGTTGGAACTTCTACCTTCCAACTATATTATGATATGCAGCTTCAACTAAGTGAAGTACTATATGTACCTGGGATAAAGAGGAACCTTTTCTCCATTTCTACCTTGGAACACAAAGGCTACAAAGTTACCTTTTCAAAAAAAAGATTTCTTGCATGGCACAAAGAATCACATATAAATTATGCCAAAGTAATTGGTGTTTGAAAAAGAAACTTGTATAGATTAACCATCAGACCAGTCCAGGCCATGTTACATGACACTATCATCTTGAGTGAGATATGGCATAGGAGACTTGCTCACATTCATTATAGAGCTCTCCTAGCTCTAGGGGAAAATGGTAATAGGCCTTCCAGAGATACAAATTTATCATAAAGGTGTTTGAAAAGGTTCTTTTCTGGGAAATAATGTTAAAGGGTCCTTCTTGAGTGATGATAATAGATCCAAGGAAATCTTGGACTTGATACATTCATATGTGTGTGGGCCTATTATCACATGAAGTTTTCAAGGGTTGTAAGTGTGTGTTGATAATACCTAAGTCTGTATCCTCTCCCCGTCTCTCTCTCTCTTTTGTAGGCCATGTCCTAAAATTTTCCCTTCGACTAGTAAATTCATTTTTTCCCTCTTTGTTTAGCGACCTGGTTTCCCTTGATGTTTTACCTGAATATGTCTCAACCTGAAGCTTTTATGTTTTTCTCTAAAGATGAACACTCGTCGCCATTTTGTTTCAATCATTGGTCATTATATTTTCTCGAGCCCGCAACAAGTCATCCAACTCTTTGTTTACACAACAAGTAGCCATGGGCACAAAGAGAAACACTCAAAGAAGTCCTTTATGGACTCGAATCAAGCAAATAGGTAAGTCCAGTTTTCAACGATGGAGATTCCATGTGAAATTCAAATTAGCGGCCTGTAGGCATTCGAAATTATAGATTTGTGTGAGGTTTAATGTCACAAAAAAGTCTGGAATTGAATATCAAGTGCCTCATTTCCTTCTCTAGTGGACGGGAACAATTTACTTTGGGTTTTGGGTTTCAGGATTTTGGGCGCTTCTTCTCTTGGTTTTCTTTGAAGTGCTTTTCCACGAATGCAAAGATCTCCATCGCGTGTCTGTGCCATCAACGACCAGGGTTTTAGATTCATATCTTCTGGGTGCTCCAGGAGACTCTCGGTCAATGACTCCTTCATCCCCTCATTATTGAGTATGTCAATCTCTGTCATGTGTCCATCTCCAATGGACGGTCATGATTTTCTCCGTCATTTCGGGTTTTGAGAGTTTTGGCTCCTCTTGGTTTGGTTTCCTCCAGAGTACATTCCCGTGGAGTGCATGGATATCTGTCACGTGTCCTCTAAGATCTAGTGAATCAGATCTGCTCTGGACTCCAGAGCTTCGACATTCTCGCTTCTTCCTTATTTTCAAATTCTCGAAGTGTTTTTTCTACGGAGTTTCAGTTCTTTTTCCATGTGTCCATCTGGCGCTGACACATGGCACTCAGTCCAGGCACCTTTGGGTGTATCATCCACTTGCTTTTAGGTGACACATGTCATCCTCCTTTCGGTGACACATAAACATAGTGACATCAGGTCACCACATCAGATTCAGGAAGTCGTTCTTTGGGGAATATTCTTGTTCAACATCAATGCTCCCTAGCACCAAAATTGACACCTCACCATGCGTAATAAAAGAGTTTCTAAGGTTAGCGGGCAGGTGAATCTTTAGCAGTAGTGATAAATAGAGAAACTTCCTAGATCTTAAATCATGACCAAATCAATGGCCGCACTTCATTTCGAGGCTGCAACGTGCTCAGACGTTAAAACCTTTGAGCGGTTTGAATTCTAAACCATGGTTTTGGGGGAAAGTGACATGGTGGAAGACGGTGTTGTCACACACCCACTACGACAACCTAGATTTTGTGTCTTTTCTTCGAGGGATAGAATCCACAAATTTCTATGGGGCCTAGCACAAACCATCCCTTCCCTTATCCTCCTCCATGTGATCATTGGCTATGACCATAGGCCTTACCAAAAAGGCACTTCCAACTTTCACATTTTGGGATTTCTGTGTGTGAGCTCTCCCCAACTCCCTGTCCCTTGAAATGTCGAAACACAAAATGGGGTTAACGAGCTCCTTGGCTCCCCTTTTTCCTACTCCATTCGACCACCTCAGTGAATACACACTAACACCAAATGGCGCTACCAGAACTCCACTTTCGAGATTCCTGTTACAAGGAACCCTTGTTCCTTCGATCCCCGAAACCTGAAAGCCCGGTATCATCCAAATCTGTGGTCCAGATCGTCAACTTGATCAACGGCCCAGATTAAATCCCGACATTCTACCTTTCAGGATTTTGGTAGGGTCTTCACTCCTATTTCCCTAATCTCCAGATCCCCGATGGCTTTAGATCTTTTCCATGCATCCTCTATAAATGGATGGTCCAGATTCTTTTGGGACCCGAAATGTTGATTCCCGAGTTTAGACCCTTGATTAACTGTTAGCGCCTACCTCCTCCTTCTACCACAAGACCCTATCTTGTGACCTAGGGCTCATCCACAAAGAATGTCGGGGTTTCTTATACCGGGATTTCATGACTTGCGAAGACAAGGGGTCTTTCCCTCTGGTTTCCCAGATGTCAAAACGCTGAAACTTATTCACACTAAACCAGCTCATCCACAGAGCATGTTGGGGTTTCGTATACCGGGATTTCGCGACTTCTGAAGATGAGGGGTCTTGTCCTTTGGTTTCCTGAGTGTCGAAATGCAAAAACTTATTTATGCTAAGCTGATTTGGGGTTTTGTATACCGGGATTTCATGACTGGCGAAAACAAGGGTTCTTGCCCTTCGGTTTCCCGGGTGCAGAAACGCCAAAACTTATTCACACTAAACCAATTCAGGGTTTCGTATACTAGTATTTCACGACTAATGAAAACAAGGGGTCTTTCCCTTTGGTTTCCCAAGTGTTCCAAAACACCAAAACATATTCACGCTACACTTATTTGGGGTTTCGTATACTGGGATTTCGCAACTGGCAAAAACGAGGGGTCTTGCCCTTTGGTTTCCTGGGTGCCAAAACGCTGAAACTTATTCACACTAAATCGATGGTCAAGATAACTCATGGATCAATCTACCATGATCACGTCATGATTTCATGAATCATGAGTTCGTGTAGTCCTACCTTTTGACCACTCCAAGTCACAAGTCAGCAAAATGCTACCCGACATCCACGTGTCCTGTGCCAATGGACGGTTCTGAATACTTCAGGACTTTCATGACATTTGTCAAGTCCACCCTCCTGCCTATGCAAAGGTTAATATCGATGGTCAATAAAGCTCTGAAAGATCCTTGGATCTACAGTCCTAGACCCCATTCCTACTTGTGAAGGCTGAAGGGGTCGAGGTGTTAATGCCTACGCTCCTCTTCTAGGTCCGTCGGTGTTGACAGATCTGGGGTATTTTCGAAAGGATTCTGACCATTTGTCTACCAAATGATGGGGTATTCTCTTTCGATAACTAGACTCGCTATCCTCTCTGAGCTTGAATCATGAGATTCAACCTCTCAGAGTTTCAAACTCCCATGACTTCGAAACCTGAAAGAACTACTCTTTCTTGTACAAGGTTTCCAGACTCAGATCACATGATCCTTCAGAGGGTTCTTGGGTAATTATCCTTAGGCTTGGTGACCTAACTGAAAATCCTTCCTAATTCACCGAGCTATGAACTTTGTGACAGGGGTAAAGTAAACTCATGGGTTTACTATAATGATAGTCTTTTCAAGGAACTCACTCTGGCTCTGGAATGTGAGGAAACTTCCCGGGAGGAGGTGCCTTCGGGAAATCAAACTAGGACATAGCGCGAGTCAAGTAGATGGGACAAATTTCAAGGGAACAGACTTGTATTCTAAACTTATTCATTCTATACATAAACTAATTATGGTCATATATAAGTATAGGCATGCATCCATTATTCCCAATCAAAACTCAAGGAAATCACTTCTATACAGAAACCATTTATGAGCGTATAAACATGAGCATGCATCTAGGATATTCAATTAAAAATACAAGACATAAGCACTTATCAGAAACACCAGGTGTGATGCGAATACTGAGAGGGGTGCTCGTTTCCACCCAACTGTAGGCTCAGTGACTCCAGATGGATTTACCACTAGCCACCCCCGAGCTAGACCACGATGATTTAAGATTCAGTCTCCTACTTCCAGCTCAACGGAAGTCAAGGATGAAGGTTACTCTCCTTCTCCTTTGTTCATAACTCCCCCCATATTTCCAGAGTTCCTCCAATTTTTCTTCTATGATCCCTGTCGTGCATGTTTTTTTTCTCCCCCTCCCCCACACTTCCTTTTTTACCTTTTTCTGCAGGATTGCGTGTGGCACAAATTCCCCCGTCCATAGTCAGGTTTGAGAGCTTCTACGGATGGGTGTTTTTCCCCCATCCCATCATTAACTCTTGAGGATCCTCCCCACCTACCATCCTAGCAGGTAATTCATTCCAGGGTCAGAGAGTTGCTTTGGTCTTTGAGCAAGTAAAAACCAGTATGGTATTGGTTTGGTGGAAGTTAACGCAACCATTCTAGGTCCCTTCCACCACCTCTCATTAGCCATTGTGGTCTCTTTTAGCACATCCCCCCTCCTAGTATTCGTGAAACACATAATCATAACATAATTTACATTCATCGTCCTTTTATACAAAGGTCCGTCAAATCAAACATTCACATCTTTGAGTTTTCCATATTTCTTGGCCAATATAGTTACTTTTACAGACTGGGGGAAATAGGGTGTTACAATTCCCTCCCCCTTAAAGGAACATTGTCCTCGATGTCCTATCTATCAATATGACATGTATGTATAGAAGTAAGCAAAATCGAATATTTATGTTTCATGGCATCTTCCATTTCCCATGTAGCCTCATCTAGGCCAAAATGTTTCCACTGCACCTTGACCTGTGCAATGGTTCGGTTCCTGAGTGGGGTTTCCTTTCTGTCCAGTATGAATCAAGGTATTGGTAGGAATTCTCCCTCTAGTTCCACTTGGATCATAGACCAATCAATTATATGATTAGAATCATGTATATATTTCTTCAATAATGAAACATGGAAAACATTATGTGCTTTTATTGTGGGAGGAAGTGCTAGCCTATAGGCTACAGGTCCCACTCTATCTAGAATTTCAAAGGGTCCACAATACCAAGGTGCCAACTTGGCACAAGCCCCCATCCTCAGGGAAATCTTCCTAGGCCTAACTTTGAGATAAACGTGGTCTCTCGTCTTGAATTCTCTTGGAGTTCTCTTTCGGTTGACGTAACTTTTCTTCCTGTTTTGAGAGACCTTTAGATTTTGTTTTATCTGAATTACTTGTTGTTCTATTTATTTCAACATGTCGGGTCCAATAGTAATACTATTTACAGGATTACTCCAACTGACTATAGTTTTTCATGGCCTACTGTAGAGGACTTCAAAAGGACATGTCTTCAGGGATTCTTGGTAGCCATTGTTGTAGGCGAATTCCACCAGTGGCAGGTAATCTTCCCACTTTTTGGGTTGATGCATTACATGCATCCTTAGAATGTCTTATAATATTTGGTTCACTCTTTTCTTCTATCCATCGGTTTGAGGATGATAGGCTGTGCTAAACAATAATTTGGTCTCCAAAACAACCATAAAGGATTTCCAAAAGTTGGAAGTAAATTTCGTGTCTCTGTTAGACACGATCTCTTTAGGCATACCATGTAGTCCGAATATCTCATTCATGAATACGTTGGTGATGTTTATTGCCTTGCAAGTTGACTTGACAAGGATAAAATGAGAAGACTTGGTCAATTTATCCACCACTACCATGATGGCATCATTCTGTTTGGTCGAGGTTGGTAATCCGGTGATGAA
>CBVK0101228302.1:0-22076 GCA_900067695.1 Picea abies
GGTTTCCCATTTCCATTCCGAGATTGGTAGAGGTTGTAATAATCATGCTGGGTGTCGATGTTCTTCTTTAACCTGTTGGAATTCTATGCATTTGGCTAAGTACTCAGGCCAATAAAATTGTTTCCTGGTGGCCGTGATCCTCTTCTTGTATCTTAGATGACCAGTATATAGTCTTTTATGTATTTCATCCATTATGAACCTCTTCAATTCATCACAATCTGGAATACACAATCTATTTCTATAAGTTAGTAGACCTCCATCTATCATCTGGTAGCCTTCATACTTTATCCCTGTGGGTTCTTGCTCCAGGTACGAGGTCACGGTCTGGAAGAATGTGTTTGTTTCTTATGCATTCCTGACTCATTCTTTGACATTCATCTCGTAGGTGCTCACCGCTGCCAGGTGAATTGTTTTCATACTTCTACTAAGGGCATCAGCCACCTTATTTTCCTTTCCTTTAACATGTTTGATTTCAAAATCAAACTCGCTAAGGAGGGCCATCCACCTAGATTGTCTGGAATTGAGCTTTGGTTGGTCAAACAGATATCGCAATCCACAGTGGTCTGTCATAAGTACAAATTTCCTTCCCAGGAGGTAGTGCCTCCACATTTTTAAGGCGTGCACTATGGCGGCTAGCTCTAGATCATGGGCCACATAGTTGACTTCATGCTCATTCAATTTTTGGGATTCATAGTAGATTTCACTTCCTCCTTACATAAGGACTCCTCCGAGCCCTTCCTTACAGGCATCTGTGCACACAAGGAAATCAGCTTCGGGATCGTCGATCTTCAACACAGGTGACGCAGGCCCACCCTCTGCCTCGGCAAAGGCCTCTGCGCTGACCTCCCGGTCTTAAGGATCGTTCTAATTTTTCCCTCGAGCCGGAGTGGATCCTTCGATTCTCCACTGGAATATTTATTAAAATTGACCCACAGGTCTTTTCTTCTCCTCGCAACCACTAGGCTCAATCGTTGTTCTCTTTATGACAAAAAAATGGAAAATTGGGTTTCGAGGTTTCGAAATCCCGATGTCACAACCCTTTTGTTTCCCGATTTCTCGATCTCTGATAACCCGAAGTGCTTCAACTTCCACTAGTCCCCTGGGCTAGACTTTTGGGTCCATACGACCTCCCTTTATATGACCGCAGTCCTATCACCTTTCAGGATTTTGGGGTTTCTGATGTCGAAGTGTATGTGACCTCTTGTCCTCAGGATCCTCGATCCTTCGAATCCTAATGTGATGTCACTAGGAACCTATTTTTGACTTAGACACGATCAACGACCATGATCATCTACTAAACCAATGGCTCCGGATCTCTCTTGGGACTTCGTGATTTCAAATGTTGAAATGCCTTTGTCTTCGATTTCCCTGATCTCTCAAATTCCGATTTCCCGATATGATTTCCTTTTTTGGGACTTTCCCTGAAAGTCAAGATTGTTGCCATGCGTCCTTAAAGATGAACGGTCCTCGTCTACTTCAGGGTTTTCACTGTGGAGATTCCTGATCCCCCGTTATGATGAGATGACGTCAGCTGGGACCCCTAACAGAGCTTTCCTCCTTTTGGGATTTTGGACTTTGCAATTCCGAAATGCAAGTGTTTCCTGTCTTCAAGATCCACGAAACGTCGAACCCCGTCTTCTTCAGATTTTTGACACACATCCCAAATGGATGGATGGTTCATATCAAGCCTCAGACTTCACCCACTGCAAAGCCAAAACACTCACTTATGTGAGTCTCGATCACTAAATCTCTGATTTGGATGATCATGCGACACGTGTCCTTCCTGAGATCCACAGTTGTGATCCTTTCACTGATTCGGAACTTAAGGGTCTCAGACTCTTGGTCTCTAAACTTCCAATATGTCGATGGTTCTTGATTCCTACCACATGTCCCCACAGATAGATGATTCTGATTTGTATCAGGGTTTTCACTATGGATTTACACAATCTCTTGTCCACGGGATTTTCGATATCCCGAACCCCGACACCTCGATATCCCGATACCTTTCAAAACCTTCGCTCACTTGAGAGGGTTTAAACCCTATGAAACTCCTGTCAGATTAGATGGCTGACGGGTAACTAGGTGAGGATCCAACGGTTCATGATCTCCTAAGCTTGAAATTCTGGACTCAACCGTAATCTCCTCGCTTCTTTGTCAGATTGGACGACTGACGGGATTTCGCTAATTCCCTACACATGATTCTGACCATCTGTTTTCTTCCCCCTGATGATGTCTACGAAGTGAGCCAAGGATTCTTCCTCGGATTTATCCATTGGTACCACAAACTTCCAATGCCTTCTAATCACTCAAAGGCACTAACTTCTTGAACTTCTTTCAATAGTTTCCAAGGTTTTATCCTTCCTGAGCTTTCTCACAACTTCGAGTCTTAAAGAATACCCTTGCACGCACTCCTTGTGGAAACCTCCAAACACTTGAAGTGTTGAATGCTCTTCGACCTTGCGCACACTCTGCAGCAACGGTCTCTAAATTCTTTGCTCAGGTTCAGAACTCTAAGTTTTTCCTCAGCCTGCACCACCTTGCACGGATCCTGTGCCTATCTGTACCTCTGTGTGAATATGAGAACAAACGCTATCTCTCCTGATATTTCAGAGATAAACCTCTTAACCTTTTTTCAATGCACTCCTTGCGGACAATTCAACTACACTCCTTGCAGGAACTCTTGCTCAGATAGAGAAATAATTGAAACTCATTTCACTTCCCTTTCCTCTCAGATTTCTAAAATTTAATAAGAAATCATTCATACATAACATAAAATCAATTGCATGACAAAAAGAGTAAAACATTCATGAGCATAACATTTAAAGATGGATACACAGAGAAGATATGAACACCATGAGTCTGAATCATAGTTTCTTTGTATTAATTCAGAACTTCTGTACATGGGTCTACTACACAGCTCTCTGCTTCTCTTCTCTTATCTCTTCTGATGCTTTCTCTTCCTATGTTACAATTACACAATGAGGGTGTCTATATCCATTTTCCCTCCACTCCTAAAACTATCTCATCAGAGAATTCAAAGCTACCTACTAACATAAATGCTTTCTACCTACTATGAACGAGAGCGGATCACTCAAGGTCCTTTACTATATATAAGTACGCCCCTCCTTAACTATCACATTTAAGTTTGGCGCATCCAATCTTCAAATTCTTTTAAACAATTTATCATGTGCTCAAAAATGTGTTGTGCTTGCCCCATGCTCGCTTGACATTGGCGATGCTCCTGCATCATACTCCCTCGCTTCAAAATTTTCATGGGCTGCTATCCATGAGCTCTCGCATGGTCTTTCCATGCTTCTGAATTTCTTCTTCATTCTCCCAGCTGGCATCTTCAACTGGATGTCCTTTCCATTTGGCCAAGTATTCAAAGTATTGTTTTCTTCTGGTCTCTTTGCCAATTTTTTTGTCTAGTATGCTTTCTCTCTGTGACTTTTCTGCAACTGGCGTCTTCTTTCACCACTGCACCTCTGGCTGCTCATCGTTTGTTCTTGCTTCCTTAGCTTTGTATGGGTACAAATCTGAGACATTGAATATCAGAGAAATTTTGATCCCATCGGGTAATTCAATCTCATAAGCATTTGCCCCAAATTTCTTCAAGACCCTACATGGTCTGATTTTATTCATCTTCAATTTGTTATATGTCCCTCTTGGGAACCTTTCCTTTCTCAGGTGTGCCAGAATCAAATCACCCACTTCAAATTAAATTTGTCTCTTGTGTTGATCTGCTCTCCGCTTATACTCCTGGTTTGAATTCTGTAAACGCTCCTTCACCTGGCTGTGAAGTTCCTTCATCGCTTCTGCAAAATCTTCTGCACTAGCACTCCTAGTCGCATTTTGTTCTGAATCTCTCAATTCAAAAATTCCCCTCGATTGCATGCCATAGACAATCTGAAATGGAATCTTCCCTGTACTTCTATTGATTGAATCATTATAAGCAAATTCCTCCTGTGGTAATATGTTGTCCCACTGATTGTGGTGTTCTGTCACCAGGCTCCTCAACAAATCTCCCAGACTTCTGTTCACTGCTTCAGTTTTTCCATCCGTCTGAGGATGATAATCTGAACTAAATGATAAGTTAGTTTCTAGATTCTTCCACAACATCCTCCAAAAGTGTCCTATGAACTTTGTATCTCTATCCGAAACTATGCTTCTTGGTAAGCCATGAAGTCGAATGACTTCTTTGAAAAACAGGTTCGCAATGTGAGTTGCATCATTGGTTTTCTGACATGGAATGAAATATTCCATCTTAGAAAATCTATACACCACCACAAAGATTGAGTCAAATTCTCTTTCTGTTCTCAACAACCCCAATATAAAATCCATGCTGACTGCATCCCATGGCCTCTCGGGTATGGGCAATGGTTGATAAAATCCATCATTTTGCCTCCTTCCTTTCGAATGTTGACAAATTCTGCATCTGTCCACAAATATTTTAACTTCTGCTCACATTCCCGGCCAAAAGTATGACTCATTTAGTTTTGTGAATTTCTTTTCATGACCGAAGTGTCTGGCCAATCCTCCACTGTGTTTCTCCTTTATCAAATTCTCCCTCATGGAGCCTTTTGGAATATAAATTTGATTGCCCTTAAACAACAATACTTGTTGGATCATGTATTATGCCCATTTTCTTTCATCTCTGAGAACTGGATTCTCAGTTTCTTCATACGCCTCCTTAAAATCTGGATCACCTGCGTACATGTCCCTGAGATCATCAAAAACCCAATGTTTTGACCTTGAACTTGTGCAACAACAAACACTTCCTGCTCAAAGCATCAGCAACTTTGTTAGCAGTACCAAAAATATGTTTAATCACAAAAGTGAAATTTTGCATACGTTCAACCCATTTTACATGTCTCTGATTCAACTTCTCCTGTTGGGTTACAAACTGCAGTGCATGATTGTCACTGTATAGAAAAAACTCTTTGGGAATCAAGTAATGCCTCCATTTCTTCAATTCATGGATGATAGCATAGAACTCCTTGTCATATGTGGAGTACTTCACCTTTGCTTCATTTAGCTTCTCACTGAAATACGCTATCATCCTGTCTTCTTGACTTAAGATTGCCCCTATTGCAAATCCACTTGCATCACATTTCACTTGAAATGTCTTTCGGAAATTCGGCAACACTAGAATTGGTTGTTTCTTGATTTTCCTCTTCAACAGATTAAAACTCTTTTCAGCCTCTTCTGTCCAGTGAAAAGACTTATATCTTTTCTTCACTATATCCATCATTGTTTCACTAATTCCACTGAAATTCCTGATGAACTTTCGGTAGAAATTAGCTAATCCGTGAAAACTTCTCACCTCAAATATATTCTTTTGTGATGGCCAATCCTTAATCACTTCCACCTTATTTGGATCCATCCTTAATTTGTCTGTAGAAATAAAAAATCCCAAGTAAATGAGCTCTATCTTCATGAATGAGGATTTCTTCATGTTTATCAACAACTTTTCCTGTTGTAGCCTCTTCATTACTGTAGCCAAATGTTTCAAGTGTTCAGTCTCTGTTTTGTTGAAAATCAATATATCATCAAGATATACGATAACAAATTTCCCGATGAATTCTTTCAGGACTTCGTTCATCAACCTCATAAAGGTACTTGGTGCATTTTTTAAGCCAAATGGCATAACAAGACATTCATACAACCCCTCGTTAGTCTTGAAGGTTTTTTTCCATTCATCACCTTCCCTCATACAAATCTGGTGATAACCACTTTTCAAATCATTTTTTGAAAAATATTTTGCTCCACTTAAGCAATCCATCAAATCATCCATCCTTGGTAATGGAAATCTATACCTGATGGTTATCTTGTTGATGGCTCTTGAATCAGCACACATCCTCCAGCCTCCGTCTTTCTTTGGACTGAGTATTTTTGGAACAGCACATGGGCTCAAGATTTCCCTAACCAATCCCTTGTCCAACAACTCCTGGACTTGTCTTTTGACCTCTTCATTCTCCTGCGGTGTTAATCTGTACACTGCTTTGTTCGGTAAACTGGCTCCAAGTATGAGATCAATATGATGACTCACACTCCTGATTGGTGGCAACGAACGAGGTAGTTCATCCACTATTATGTCAGTGAACTCTTCCAATAGTTCCTAAACCTCTTCTGGTAAATCATCCACTCTTGTGCTAGTCAAAACAATTCTCGATTTCCTGACCACAATGAACTGCGGTTCCTCCTTCTTCTTGAACTTAGTAAGGAGTTCCTTCCCACTCATGAGAAGTACAGTGTTACTTACTTCCGGTTTCACCTCCTTATCTTTGATTGGAAGTAACATGTGAGTCCTCCCATTCTTTTCTAGGGTGTATGTGTTCATCCTCCCATCATGAATCACATTTCTATCATATTTCCACGGTCTACCCAGCAATAGATGACAAACATCCATAGGAATAACATCACAGAGTATCTTATCATTATATCCTCCTATCTTAAACTCAATTAAACATTGTTTAGTGGCATTTACCTGATGTCCCTTTTGTAGCCATGAAACTTTATATGGACTCGGATGTTCACTCGTCTCCAGCTCCATCTTTTCTACCATCTCAGTGGAAACGAGATTATTCGTGATAACACTGTCCACAATGACCTTGCATACCCTATCCTTGGTTTTTCAAGCAGTCCAAAAAATTCTATTTCTTTGGGTTGAGCTCTCCACCTCCTTCTCTGGTGTTAAGAGAACTTTTCGCATCATCAATTATCTTCCACCTTCAGCATCCTCTGCCTCAACACCTAACCTTTGTGCCTCGGCGATGTGAGTCTCTCCACCCTCTTTCTTTTGATCTGGACATTCATAATATTTGTGTCCACTCTTTCCACATGTGAAGCATTTTATCACTCCACCTCTTCCTCTTCCTCTACCTCTAGTACGAGGAAAATTATTATTATCAGCATAATCTTCTCTCTAATCAGTATATCATCCTCGCTGTGAGCTTCCACCTCTCTCAGTTCAAGTCTGAGGTTTCTTCCAGTCCTCCTTGGGTTTCTGATTTTTATCTTGGACAACTGATTTGCCCCTGGCTTGACTTCTGCCTCGGCCTCTTTGACCCTGCTTTCGACTCAACTTCTCCTCAGCCTTTAGAGCCATATGATAATCATCTTCCACCATTCGGATGGTTACCATGCTCATCTCATCCTGAATATCATATCTCAGGCCATTCATGTACCTGGAAACCTTTTCATCATCGCTTTCCCGATGACCTGCCCTGATGTTCAGCTTGTAGAATTCTTCAGTATATTCTTTCACTGTCATCAACTTCTATCTCAAGTTTTGCATCCTCTTGAACAAAGTAATCTGGCAATCCCTGGGGACGAATTTTGCCTTCATCTTCTCAATCATCCTATCCCAACTCCTGATTTTTTGCTTGCCTCTGTAGCGTCTGTCAGCTTGTAGTTCATCCCACCACAATGTTGCATGTCCCTTCAATCTTGTGACAGCATGCTTGACCTTCTTGTCTTCCTCGACATATTCATAGTCAAAGTATGTGTCCAGGGCTCTAACCCAGTCTAGAATCTCTTCAGCATCCAGATTTCCCTCATAAACTAGAATGTCCACTTTCGCTCTTGCACCCATTCTTGAAATAGCTCTGACCAGACGTTCATTTGTTGCATCTTTGGCTGCAACTTCTTCTTCATGTTCAACTTCAATTTCAGTTTTGGAATCACTTAGATCCCTAGCACTGACTGTGCATCTTTGGGTTGTCTCCATGTCTTCGATTCTGGCTCGTAGATCATGCATATCTCTCTCCATGGCTGGATCAGTCATCTGCCTACCTCTTCTTCTTGGTATTTCCCTTTCCTCTGGCTGATCGGGTGTTTGCATGTCTCTTCTCATTGGCGGCATGGCGAAAATTTCCTTTTCCTTACTACAAAAAGCAAAGAATCATTTCTAAGCTCTGATACCAAACCTAACACAGGCCCGCCCTCTGCCTTGGCAAAGGCCTCTGCGCTAACCTCCCGGTCTTAAGGATCATTCTAATTTTTCCCTCGAGCCGGAGTGGCTCCTTCGATTCTCCACTGGAATCTTTATTAAAATTGACCCACGGGTCTTTTCTTCTCCTCGCAACTGCGAGGCCCGATCATTGTTCTCTTTACGACAAAGAAATGGAAAATCAGGTTTTGAGGTTTCGAAATCCCGATGTCACAACCCTTTTCTTTCCTGATTTCTCGATCTCCAATAACTCAAAGTGCTTCAACTTCCACTAGTCCCCTGGGATAGACTTTTGGGTCCATACGACCTCCCTTTATATGATCACATTCCTATCACCTTTCGGGATTTCGGGGTTTCTGATGTCGAAGTGTATGTGACCTCCTATCCTCAAGATCCCCGATCCTCTGAATCTCGATGTGACATCACTAGGAACCTCTTTTTGACTTAGACATGATCAACGACCGTGATCATATACTAAACCAATGGCTCTGGATCTCTCTCGGGACTTTGCGATTTCAAATGCCGAAATGCCTTTGTCTTCGATTTCCCCGATCTCTCGAATTTCGATTTCCCGATATGATTTCCTTTTTTGAGACTTTCCCCGAAAGTCGAGATTGTTGCCACGCATCCTTAAAGATGAACGGTCCTCGTCTGCTTCGGGGTTTTCACCATGGATATTCTCGATCCCCCGTTATGATGAGATGACGTCAACTGGGACCCCTAACGGATCTTTCCTCCTTTCGAGATTTTTGACTTCGCAATTCCGAAATGAAAGTGTTTCCTATCTTCAAGATCCACGAAACATCGAACCCCGTCTTCTTCGGATTTCCGACACGCATCCCAAATGGATGGATGGTTCAAATCAAGCCTCAGACTTCACCCACTGCAAGCCAAAACACTCACTTATGTGAGTCTCGATGACCGAATCTCCGATTTGGATGATCATGTGACACGTTTCCTTCCTGAGATCCACGGTTGTGATCCTTTCGCTGATTCGGAACTTAAGGGTCTCAGACTCTTGGTCTCTAAACTTTTGATGTGCCGATGGTTCTCGATTCCTGCCATGTGTCCCCATAGATAGACGATTCTGATTTGTATCGGGGTTTTCACTATGGATTTACCTGATCTCTTGTCCACGAGATTTTCGATATCCCGAACCCTGACACCTCGATATCCCGATACCTTTCGGGACCTTCACTCACTTGAGAGGGTTTAAACCCTGTGAAAATCTTGTCAAATCAGATGGCTAATGGGTAACTAGGTCAGGATCCAACGGTTCATGATCTCCTAAGCTTGAAATTCTGGACTCAGCCGTAATCTCCTCGCTTCTTTGTCAGATCGGACGGCTGACGGGATTTTTCTAATTCCCTACATAGGATTATGACCGTCTATTTTCTTCCCCCTGATGATGTCTACGAAGTGAACCAAGGATTCTTCCCTGGATTTATCCATTGGTGCCACAAACTTCTGATGCCTTCTAATCACTCAAAGGCACTAACTTCTTGAACTAATTTCAATAGTTTCCAAGGTTTTATCCTTCCTGAGCTTTCTCACAACTTTGAGTCTTAAATAAGACCCTTGCATGCACTCCTTGTGACAACCTCCAAACACTTGAAGTGTTGAATGCTCTTTGACCTTGCGCACACTCTGCAACAACAATCTCTGAATTCTTTGCTCAAGTTCAGAACTCTGAGTTTTTCCTCAGCCTACACCACCTTGCACAGCTCTTGTGCCTGCCCGCACCTCTATGTGAATATGAGAACAAATGCTATCTCTCCTAAGATTTCAGAGACGAACCTCTGAACCTTTTGTCAATGCACTCCTTGTGAACAATTCAACTGCATTCCTTGCAGGAAATCTTGCTCAGACAGAGAAACAATTGAAACTCATTTCACTTCCCTTTCCTCTCAGATTTCTAACATTTAATAAGAAATCATTCATGGGCATAAGATTTAAAGATGCATACATAGAGAAGATATGAATACCATGAGTCTGAATCACAGTTTCTTTGTATTAATTCAGAACTTCTGTACATGGGTCTGCTACACAGCTCTCTGCTTCTCTTCTCTGCTCTCTTCTGATGCTTTCTCCTCCTATGTTACAATTACATAATGAGGGTGTCTATATTCGTTTTCCCTCCACTCCTAAAACTATCTCATCAGAGAATTCAAAGCTACCTACTAACATAAATGCTTTCTACCTATTATGCACAAGAGAGAATCGCTCAAGGTCCTTTACTATATATAAGTACACCCCTCCTTAACTATCACATTTATGTTTGGCGCATCCAATCTTCAAAATTTTTTAAACAATTTATCATGTGCTCAAAAATGTGTTGCGCTTGCCCCACGCTCGCTTGACGTTGGTGATGCTCCTGCATCAATAGGTGTGTGGGTTAGTAGATGTTTTAGGGATTGAAATCTTTCTTCACATTCTTGTTTCCACGTGAATTTAGCTCCCTTCTTCTAGAGGGCAGTGATTGGACAACCAATCTTGGAGAATCCTTTTATAAATATCTTATAGTATCCTGCTAAGCCCATAAAGGATCTGATATCTGAAACGTCCTTTGGGGTAGGCCATTCCATGATAGACCAGATTTTTTCAGGGTCTACTGCTACTCCTTTTTCAGATATGGCATGGCCCATGTAATGTATTTTCTTCTGGAAAAAGTCACACTTGTTAAATTTGGCATAGAGCTGATGTTCTCTTAGCACTTGAAGAACAAGTCTAAGATGTTCCTCATGTTCCTCTCTATTCTTGGAGTAAATTAATATATCGTCAATAAAAACCAATACAAATTTGTCTAGGAATTTGCTGAGCACATTGTCCATCAAGCACATAAAAGTGGCAGGGGCATTGATCAATCCAAATGGTACTACCACAAACTCATAGTGACCATATCTCGTCCTAAAGGCAGTTTTGTGGATTTCTTCACCCTTGATTTGGACATGATGGTATCCAAATCTCAAGTCAATCTTTGAGAATATGGAAGCACCTCCCAATTGATCGAACAGGTCATCGATCCTGCGTAAGGGGTACTTGTTCTTTATGGTTACCTTATTGAGTTGTCTATAATCTATGAATAGTCAGAGGGTACCATCTTTCTTTTTCACAAATAGGACTGGTGCTCCCCATGGAGACACGTTGGGCTGAATATAGCCTTTTCCCATCATTTATTTTAGTTGTAATTTAAGCTCAACTAGCTCTGGTGTGCTCATCCTGTAGGGTGTCCTAGACACTAGCACCGCTCCTGGTGAAAGTTCTATCAAGAAGTCAATGTCCCTTCTCATAGGTAGACCTGGTACCTCTTCCGGAAATACATCTCTATATTCTCTTAGTGTGGGGTGGTCTTCGAGGCTTGGTTTTTCATCTTCAACTGATTCCAACACCTGTATTGCATATAGTGGACATCCCTTTCTGCAATACTTTCTCATTTGAAGAGATGATATTTGTCTCACCAAGACAGGTTTTTGGATCCCTTGAAGTGTTATCCTTCTTCCTTCTTCACTTACACAATCTAAGGTTTTATGGTAACAATCTAGTCTATCTTTATATGTGGCTAGCTAGTCCATACCAATCAACAGGTCATACGATCCTAGGGGTAATATGTTAAGGGTTGCTTGCATGGGGAATTCACCCATAGTGAATTGGCAAGATGGTATGACCTTCGCTACCTTTATTTTGGTGCCAGACGCTAACTGTACCAACCATGGCTTGGCATGTTTATGTGGCTATAATTTACACTTATCAACAGCCTTAGGGGCTATATAATTCAAATTTGAACCAGGGTCAATTAGAATAGACACTAGATGGTTGGTGATCATACCTTCCATCTCCACCACTGAAGCTTGGTGGTCAACTTGTTTATTATCCAAGGCTGCATAAATTTGTGGCACGCTCCTGGCCACATCATTGACGGTGGTAGCTTCTTGAACGTTGTAAATTCTCTGACTATTCTGTTGTCAGTGCAGGTAGTCCCTCAGTAGATGTTCTTCTCCACAACCCCAACATTTCAAGGGTTCTCTCTTTGGGTTATCAATCTTTCCTGGGGTAGATCCGGAAGGTTTATTTTCTCTCTGGGAGGGAAAATTATGTTGGTGTACACTTTGGGTTGGGAAGATCATCCTTGAGTTCTTTTTATAGTTTTTAAATCTTGGGGATTTAAACCCCTTTTTCTGGAATCCCGAACTATTCTTCTGCTTCCAGCCTTCGTGAGGTTTTGTCCGATGCCCAAGCTATTCATGAAAATATCTTTCCTTTCAGATAGTGTCTTCTAGGGTCTTTGGCTCATCAAACTCAATCCTGTTCAGAGATTCCTTAGGTAGTCCACTGATGAATCGTTTCACCTTTGCATTTTCTTATTTTATATAGGGTACGTACCTCAGCAACTCAAGGAATCTGCTGACATATTCCTCTATGGTGAGTTGCCCCAGCTTGAGTTCATAGAATTCTTTATTCTTTTTGTCGAAATAATTTTCCGACAGATACTTCTTCCTAAATTATTTCTCAAATAATTCCCAAGATAGGTCCTCTTCGTGAATCCCTTTTACATTCTTAAGGTATTCCCACCAAATGGAAGCCTTTCCATTCAAGTTGAAAGTGGCTACTCGGGCCTTCAAGTTTTCTGAGAAGTCATGGACTCTGAAATACTTCTTTACTCCAAGTAGCCAGGCCTCTGCTTCCTCCCCCTTCTTTATTTCACCATCGAAAGAGGGTGGTTTGACCTTCTTGAATTCTTCGAGATTATGACTTTTGGAATGCTTTTGCTTCTTCTATTTTCTTCGGGAATAAGAACTAGTTCTGCTACTAGAAGATCCCTTCGAGTCGCCAGTTTTCTTTCCAAAGGAATCATCCGATGCTTGTACCTTATCTCTGGGGTGGACCTTTCTCTAGGTACTCTTCCCAGTGTAGCCACTTAAAAGACCACATCTCTGTATCTCAGGTGGACTTCAACTTTTCTTTGTCTGTCGTCAGTCCACGTGACTGGTGTCAGGTCCATGCTACAATTTTCTTTGTATGTCGGATAAACTCTGCAGCAAGACTACATTAATTTCCCTTTGCTTGTCTTTATCTTTTATCAACCTCTCGTTGTCGGCCTTGCAGCTCTGTAGTTCAACCATGAGGCTCCTCACAGTCTCAGCTAGATCTGAAGGGGACTCTACTGCCCTCCTTTCATTAGACTCTTCATCTCTATTGTGGGAGCCATCCACCACTTTGTGGTGAGTCACCATTCTATGTGTTTTCAGTTTCCCATGGTTGATCGTCCACTTGTGTGCAGAAAATAAAAAAAACACTTGTTGTTAGTCAATATTTATATTCATTCATAACCAACGCATAATTCATATTTTTCAAATGCATACACACAATAGGAATTTTCATTCTTAACTTCGACTTTTGATAAAGGGGGTTAAGATAGAGGGTTACTCCTTTTAAGAGTACTTCAAATGGATTTTCTTCTTAACTCGTTCATGAGCCCAAGTAGGCCAAGTGTTGTAACCATGCTCTGATACCAATTTTTCACACACCCACTACGACAACCTAGATTTTTCATCATTTCTTCGACGGAAAGAATCCCCGAATTTCTATGGGGCCTAGCATAGACCATCCCTTCCCTTATCCTCCTCCATGTGATTTTTGGATATGACCATAGGCCTTAACAAAAAGGTGCTTCCATATTTTGCATTTTGGGATTTCTGTTTGCGAGCTCTCCCTGACTCCCTATCTCTTGAAATATCAAAACCCAAAATGGGGTTAATGAGCTCCTTGGATCCCCTTCTTCCTACTCCATGTGACCACCTCAGTGAATACACGCTAACACCAAATGGCGCTACCAGAACTCCACTTTCGAGATTCCTGTTGCAAGGAACCCTTGTTTCTTCGATCCTTGAAACCGGAAAACCCGGTATCATCTAGATCTATGGTCCAGATCATCGACTTGATCAACGACCCAGAATAATCTTGGCATTCTACCTTTCGGGATTTTGGTGGGGTCTTCACTCTTATTTCTCCAATCTCCAAAACCTCGATGACTTTAGATATTTTCCACACATCCTCTACAAATGGACGGTCCAGATTCTTTCAGGACCCGAAATGTCAATTCCCGAGTTTACACCCTTGATTAACTGCTAGTGCCTACCTCCTCCTTCTACCACATGACCTTGTCCTATGACCTAGGGCTCATCCACAGAGCGCGTCGGGGTTTCGTATACTGGGATTTCACAACTTGCGAAGACGAGGGATCTTGCCCTCTGGTTTCTCGAATGTTGAATTACCGAAACTTATTCACACTAAATTGGCTCAACCACAGAGCGCATCGGGGTTTCATATACTAGGATTTTGTGACTTGCGAAGATGAGGGGTCTTTCCCTTTGGTTTCTCGGGTGCCAAAATGCCAGAACTTATTCACGCTAAACCAATTTGGGTTTTCGTATACCGCCATTTTGCAACTGGCGAAAATGAAGGGTCTTGCCCTTTAGTTTCCCGGGTGCTGAAATGCCAAAACGTATTCATTCTAAGCCGATTCAGGGTTTCGTATACCGGGATTTCACGAATGGAAAAAATGAGGGGTCTTTCCCTTTGGTTTCCCAGGTACCGAAACAACGAAACTTATTCACGCTAAAATGATTCGGGGTTTCATATATCGGGATTTCGCGACTGGCGAAAACGAGGGGTCTTTCCCTTTGGTTTCTTGGGTGCGGAAACACTGAAAATTATTCACACTAAAGCGATGGTCCAGATCTGATGCAGGAGCATTGTACAAAGATGAAGCACACACCTAGCCAAGGGAACAACTGGACGCGTGGATGAAAAAAAGGGCACATTTTTATGAAGACCGTTTTGAATTTTTAAACCAAAAGCATTAATGTAATAGTTAGGAGGAGCGTACTTCCATTTATGTCTTGGAGATATGAACAGACCTGGAGAGATTACTCTCATCTACCAGATGTAATAGGCATTTAACTCTAATAAATGTAAAGTAGGTATATTTAATTTAGTATATTAGATAGTTAGAAGATAGGGGGGAAAATAGATATAGACAACCTCAACCTTGTATCATTGTAACAGAGATTATTATTACCATTCATAATTGATAAGATGGAGAGTTGTAGAGAAGAACCCATGTACAGAAGCATTTGAGTTAATATATGAATCTTTGACTCAACTTTCATGGTGTTATGATGTTTACTATTTACCTTTGTTAAATGGTATGTTTACAGTTGTTTTATTTCTCTGTTATGCATTTGTTTCAATGTTGTGTGGGATGTATGATTTCATGTTGAATGTATGAAGTCTGCAAGAAGGGTAGAATGAGTTTCAATTGTTTCTCTCTCTGATAATTCCTGCAAAAAGTGCAATGAACATCTACAAGGTGTGCGTTGACAAGAGTTTGAGTTTTATCTCAGAAAGCTCAGGAGAGATAACGTTGTTATCATTTCAGTTGAAGTGCAGGTGAAGCACAGAGCTGTGAAAGGTGTGCACAGGCTGGTTGAAACCTTAGAATTTATTAACTAAGGTGAAGGAAGAAAAAACATTGTTGCAAAGAGTGCACAGGTTTGAAGACTCAAATAACCATAATTTATTTGAAAGTTTTCCGCAAGGAGTGCAAGAAGGAAACCCTTTGGAAATCTTGAGTTTGCAAGTAAAAGATTAGGAGAGATAACACCATTGAAATGTTCAAAGGAAGATAGAAATCGAACCACTTCAAAGGGAGATGGGGATTGAAGTCGTCGCATAGAAGTTAAGTTCAGAAGGGTGAACATTCAATCATTTGGGAAGAAGCCATTGAAATGTGAATCAAGCAGTCAGAATTCTCCATGGAGAGCTCGCCAAGTTGTGAGGATCGTAGGATCCAATGAAGTTGCAAGGTGGTTAGGAGTTGGAAAAACTCACCACCCTAGCATCAAGAATCAACATGAGCCATTGATCTCGTCTCAACCCACGTCATTGGATCATATCGCGAATTCGGGGATCATGAGTTTGGAGGGCAGACCAAATTCTTGATATTTTTGCGAAGTTTCGAGTTGCGAGGAACAGGGAAGGAAATCTAGACCGTTGGATCTGAGTCACGGGAGGAACGTCGAATCAAAACTTCCAACATGTATTGCATCTCAGGAATTTGGGGTTTGAAAGGAACTCTTTTTTACTGCAGAAGTCACGAGCTTGCGAGTTGCAAGGGCTTGTGCAACACGTGGCACATCCGCTTGGTGGGGACTGCATGGTTGACAGGTGGCATAGTAACAGTGCCCAAAGAAAAGTGGAAGCGGGTGATGGGCGGTTGGACACGCGTCACCTAGGAAGGAGTCAACCCTTTGTCAATTTATCGCAAGTCACAGATTCGCGAAGGAGGAGCACAAGAGCTCAACACTCCAACCCACAAAGTTGCGAGTTACGAGTAGCACTAGTAGCTAGCCCTAGCTAGTGGTTTTGTGTGTGAGATGCTAACAAGGAGGAACCATACCGGTATCATCATATCGGGTATCGGGGGTTTGGAAAAGAGGATTCGAGGATCTTCGACCCACGAACTCGCGAGTTGCGAGTTGTGAAAAGTGCTTGCCCCAAGACCCAGTTTTGGTCGCGTGAGGGTGAAGCTCATGCCTAGTGCTTGTTCACATGGGTGGGGTTTTTGAAGGACCTATGGATCAGATTCATGAGGTTTTAGCAAGGAACCAAAGGAGTCACTTCAAATCAGGGAGAAATTAGAACGATCCTGTGAAGATCTTGGCTTGAGGGTAAGGGGGTCTATGCCAATTGTGGTATTAGATATTGATTTTGTCTATTTCAGGCAGAGGGAGCTAGAGGAAAAGGAATAGTTTGATACACACCAGTTGAGGTATCAGAGCACAGAACAATTTCTTTGGTTTCTATAGCAGAGAGAAGGGAGAAATTTTATAGCCATGTCACTGAGAAGAAGAGATAGGCCAATGCCTGATCCAGTAGTGGAAAGAAAAATGTGTGAATTACGTGATAGGATTGATGCCATGGAGACAACATAAAGGCACACAGTTGACACTGGAGATGTCAAGGAAGTTGAAAGTGAAAATGAAGATGGAAACAGAGGAGAAGAAGTTGCAGTCGAAGATGTTGTAGACGAACGCCTATTCAAGGTTGTTGCAAGGATAGGTGCCAGAGCAAAAATGGAGATTCCCATGTATGAGGGAAACTTGGATGTTGAAGAGCTTCTAGACTGGATTAGAGCTCTAGACAAATACTTCGACTATGAATATGTCGAGGAAGACAAGAAAGTCAAACATGTCATTACTAGACTTAAAGGGCATGCAGCATAGTGGTGGGATGAACTACAGGCTGACAGACGCTGCAAGGGAAAGCAAAAAATCAAAAGATGGGATAGAATGGTTGCAAAGATGAAAGCCAAATTCATACCCAAGGATTATCAAATCACTCTATTTCAAAGGATGCAAAATTTGAGGTAGAAGTTGATGTCAGTGAAGGAATACACTGAAGAATTCTACAGGATAAACATCAGGGCAGGTCATTGGGAAAGTGATGATGAAAAAGTTGCCAGGTACATGAATGGTCTGTGATATGACATCCAAGATGAGATGAGCATGATGACCATTCAGACTGTGGAAGATGCTTATCAGATAGCTCTGAAAGATAAAGAGAAGTTGAGTCAAAAGCAAGGTCAAAGAGGTCAGGGTAGAAGTCAAGCCAGAGGCAAAACAATTGCCCAAGATAGAACTTAGAAACCTAAAGAAGAAGGGAAGAAACCTCAAACTCAACCTGAGAGAGGAGGAAGCTCACAGAGAGGGCAGTATGCTGATAGAAATACTTTTCCTTGAGCTAGAGGAAGAGGAAGAGGTAGAGGAAGTGAAGTGAAATGCTTTGTATGTGGAAAAATTGGACATAAATCCTATGAGTGTCCAGATAATAAGAAAGATGGTGGTGAAACTCACATTGCCAAAGCTCAAGGATAGGATGTTGAGGTAGAAGATGTTGAGGTCGGAAGATCCTTAATGATGAAGAAATTTCTCTTGAAGCCGGAGAGGGAGGCAGAGAACCCAGCCAAAATAAATAGTTTGTTTCAGACTGCTTGCAAAACTAAGGATAGGGTATGCAAAGTCATAGTGGACAGTGGTAGCACAAACAATCTCGTATCTACAGAGATGGTATAAAAGATGGAGTTGGAGACTTTTGTACATCCAAGCCCATACAGAGTTTCGTGGCTACAAAAAGGACATCAGGTAAATGTCAGTTGAATTTAAAATAGGAGGATATAAAGATTAAATATTATGTGATGTCATTCCCATGGATTTTTGTCATCTATTGCTGGGTAGACCATGGAAATATGACAGAAACATAGTTCATGATGGGAGAAAGAACACGTACACCCTAGAGAAAAATGGTAGGACTCACATGTTGTTGTCGATTAAGAACCAAGAGGTGAAAATAGAAATGAGCAACAATGTACTTCTCATGAGTGGAAAGGAACTTCTGAATGAGGTTAATAAGAAGGAAGACACACAATTTATTGTGGTCAGGAAGCCTAAAATACTTTTGACCAATACAAGAATAGATGATTTACCAGAAGAAATCCAGGAGTTTTTGGAAGAGTTTGTTGATATAGTAGTGGACAAACTACCTTGTTCGTTGCTACCTATCAGGAGTATAAGCCATCATATCGATCTTATACCTGGAGCTAGTTTTCCAAACAAAGCCACGTACAGATTGACACCACAGGAAAATGAAGAAGTCAAGAGACATTTACAAGACTTAATGGACAAAGGATTGATCTGAGAGATCTTGAGTCCATGAGTTGTTCTTACAGTGCTCAGCCCAAAGAAAGATGGAGGTTGAAGAATGTGTATAGACTCAAGAGTAATCAATAAGATTACCATCAGATACAGATTTCCATTGCCAAGGATGGATGACTTGATGGATTGCTTGAGTGGAACAAATTTGTTTTCAAATATTGGTTTGAAAAGCGGGTATCATCAAATTCAAATGAGAGAAGGTGATGAATGGAAAATAACATTCAAGACAAATGAGGGCTATATGAATGGATTGTCATGCCATTTTGATTAACGAATGCGCCCAGTACTTTCATGAGGTTGATGAATGAAGTCCTGAAGGATTTCATAGGGAAATTCATCATTGTATATCTTGACGATATATTAATTTTCAGCAAAACAGAAGCAGAACACTTGAATCATTTAGCTGCAGTAATGAGAAGATTATAGCAAGAGAAATTGTTGATAAATATGGAGAAATCGTCATTTATGAGGACATAACTCATTTATTTGGGCTTTGTTATCTCTGCAAATGAGTTGAAGATGGATCCAGAAAAGGTAGATGCAATTAAGAATTGGCCATCGCCGAAGAGTATATTTGAAGTACAAAGCTTCCATGGTTTGGCAAGTTTCTATAGGAAATTCATCTGAAATTTCAGTGGAATTAGTGCACCGATTATGGATATGGTGAAGAAAAGACATAAATATTTTCACAAGACAGAGGAATCAGAGAAGAGTTTCAATCTACTAAAGAAGAAGATCATAGAGCAACCAATTCTGGTTTTTCCAGATTTCAGCAAGACATTCTAGGTTAGATGTGACGCTAGTGGATTTGCAATTGGAGCTGTCTTGAGCCAAGACGACATGTTGATCACATATTTCAGTGAGAAATTGAATGAAGCAAATATCAAGTACTCCACATATGATAAGGAATTCTATGCAGTCGTACAAGCACTGAAGAAATGGAGACACTATGTGATTCCCAAAGAGTTTGTTTTGTACAACGATAATTACGCTTTGCAATTTGTGACTCGACAGGAGAAGTTGAACCAAAAGAATGCTAAATGGGTTGAATTCATATGGAATTTTAATTTTGTGATTAAGCATATTTCTGGAAATGTTAACAAAGTTGTTGATGCTTTGAGCAGGAAATGTTTGCTTATGCAAGAATTCAGAGTCAAGACTTTGGGTTTTGATAACCTCAAAGAAATGTACAGAGATGATCTAGACTTCAAGGAAGCATATGAGACGTATGAGAATCTAATTCTCAAGGACAAAATCCAATGGACTGAATACATGATCCAGGATGGATTGTTGCTTAGGGGAAATCAATTATGTATTCCAAAATGCTCCATGAGGGAGAACCTGTTGAAGGAAAAACACAATGGAGGATTGGACATACACTTTGGTCATGCCTAGACGTTCTCAAAGTTGAATGGGTCATATTTTTGGCCAGGGATGAGGACATATGTTAAGAAATTTGTGGACAGGTGCAGAATTTGTCAGCACATGAAAGGAAAGAGGCAGAACACAGGATTATACCAACCATTACCCATACCTGAAAGGTTGTGGGACGCAGTGAGCATGGATTTTATATTGGGACTGCCAAGGAAACAAAGAGGATATGATTCAATCTTTTTGGTAGTCGACATATTTTTAAAAATGGCACATTTCATACCATGCTAGAAAATCAATGACGGAACTTATATTGCAAACCTATTTTTCAAGGAAGTCGTCAGACTTTACGGCTTGCCAAAGTGTATTGTCTCTGATCGAGATACCAAATTCGTAGGACATTTATGGAGGACCTTACAGAAAAATCTAGGGACAATTTTGTCTTTTAGCTCATCATATCATCCTTAGACAGATGGACAAACTGAGGTCGTAAATAGGAGCTTGGGATATTTGTTGAGGAGATTAGTAACCAAACACCACAGTTAGTGGGATCACATTCTGCCACAGGCGGAATTCACTTACAGTGATTCACTCAATAGAAGTACAAGGCAGAGTCCATTCTAGATTATATATGGAATGCAACCAAGGGGAGTTTCTGAATTGAAAGATTCATAACAAAATGAATTCAGGAGTGCTAGTGCAAAGGAATTTGTAGAAGGAATGAAGGAGTTGCACAGTGGAATTAAGGAGTGATTGTAGAATACAAGTCAAGAATACAAGAGGAGTGTAGATCAGCATAGGAAAGAACTTCAATTTGAAGTTGGTGATCTGATTCTTGTGCACCTGAGGTAGGAGAGGTTCCCAAGGGGAACGTATAACAAACTGAAGATGAAAAAGATTGGACCGTGCAAGGTCATAAGGAAATTTGGGGCAAACACATATGAGATTGAATTACCCGATGGGGTCAGAATCTCATCGATATTCAATGTTGTGGATTTGAATTTTGTACCCTTACAGAGCTGAAGAAGCAGGAGCAGAGGATGAGCAGAAAGAAATTCAATGGACAAAATAAATGCTTGTAGCTGAAAAGTCATGGATGGAAAGCATAATTGACAAAAGGATTAGCAAAAATACCAGGAGAAAGGAGTATTTTGAATACTTGGTCAAATGGAAGGGACATCTAGTTGAAGATGCCAGTTGGGTGGATGAAGCAGAAATTCAAAAGCATGGACATAGCGTGCAAGATCTCATGAATAGGAGTTCATGAAAATTTTCAAGCGAGGGAGTATGATGCAGGAGCATCATACAAAGCCGAAGCATGTGCCTAGTCAAGGGAACAACTAGATGCATGGATGAAAAAAAGGGCACATTTTTATGAAGACCGTTTTGAATTTTGAAACCAAAAGAATTAATGTAATAGTTAGGAGGAGCATACTTTCATTTATGTCTTGGAGATATGAACAGACCTAGAGAGATTACTCTCATATGTCAGATGTAATAGGAATTTAAGTCTAATAAATGTAAAGTAGGTAGATTTAATTTAGTAGATTAGATAGTTAGAAGATAGGGGGGAAAACGGATATATACACCCTCAACCTTGTATCATTGTAACAGAGATTATTATTATCATTCAGAATTGATAAGTTGGAGAGCTGTAGCAGAGAACTATAGAGAAGAACCCATGTACAGGATCATTTGAGTTAATATATGAATCTTTGAATCAACTTTCATGGTGTTATGATGTTTACTATTTACCTTTGTTAAATGGTATGTTTACAGTTGTTTTATTTCTCTGTTATGCATCTGTTTCAATGTTGCGTGGGATGTATGATTTCATGTTGAATGTATGAAGTCTGCAAGAAGGGTAGAATGAGTTTCAATTGTTTCTCTCTTTGATAATTCCTGCAAGGAGTGTGTTAAGCCCTAATGTTGGCTCATTACCCCTTAATTGGGGCATATTATATTAGTAATGTTATTTTATT
>CBVK0101228304.1:0-16544 GCA_900067695.1 Picea abies
AGTTACAATATTTCAACACTCCCCCTTAACAAGAAGGGTATTCTACAACAACATCGGGCAAGAGAGAGGGGGAAACATCATCAACAACATCTTGGAACACTTACTGACGTATCTATAAATCATCGGAAGTTTTTCTCATCATCATCATTCACAGCATGGAGCTGGAGTAGCATCATCATCTTCTTTAGCATGAGGCTAAAGTAATATCATCATATTCTTCAGTGTGAGGCTAAAGTAACATCATCATCTTCGGCATGAAAGATGAAATAACATCATCATCATCATAATCATCTTCAACAAGGAGCTGAAGTGGCATCATCAACATCATCTTCAACAAGACGCTGAAGTGGAATCATCAACATCATCTTCAGCAAGAAGTTGAAGTGGCATCATCAACATCATCTTCAGTAGGAAGTTGAAGTGGCATCATCAACATGGATTAGTATAACACTAATACATCATCATCATCAATAACAACAACAACACAACACAAAGGATGGAGCATCATCAACATCAAAACTAGGATAAGAGTCTTCAGCATGAGGCTGGCATCACAACACAAGGATAGCTACACAACATCATGAACACAAAGCTGACATCACAGTATGAGACTGGCAACATAACATCATCAGCACAAGGTTGGCATCACAGCACGAGGCTGGCAACACGTCATCACAGCATGAGGCTGGCACATCATCACAACATGAGGCTTGCATGTCATCAACACGAGGCTGACATCACAACAATTAAGATGGAACATCATCACAACACGAGGCTAGAACATCATCACAATAATTAAGCTGACATCACAACACTAGGCTGGCACATCATCACATCAATTAAGCTAGCATCACAGCACTAGGATGGAACATCATCAAAACAATTAAGCTAGAATCACAACACTAGCATGGCACATCATCACAACAATTAAGTTAGCACATCAACACATCAAATAAGTTGGCATCACAACACTAGGCTGGCACATCATCACATCAATTAAGTCGGCACATCAACACAACAATTAAGTTGACACTTCAACACAACAATTAAGCTGGCACTTCAACACAACAATTAAGCTGGCACATCAACACTACTCCCCCTTTCGAGGGAGGTCCTTTCGGACTATACCAATCTTATCTTGAAAGAGCTCAAATTTTACACAAGATAGAGGCTTGGTCAACACATTAGCAACCTGTTCATCCATGCTAACATATTGGAGCTTTATGGCTCCTCTCTACACGATGTCACGGATGTAGTGATATCGAATATCTATGTGTTTTGACTCATCATGGAACACATGGTTCTCCATCATTTTTATACAACTTGATTATCACATAGAATCATGGTGGCTTCCATCTCCAAATCAAATAGATCGGTCAACAACATCTAAAGCCATAAGGCTTCACAGCTGGCAGAACATGCAACAATGTATTATGCTTATGTCGTGCTCGGAGCAATGTTGAATTGCTTCCTACTCTGCCATGAGATCATGGTTGACCTCAGACTGAAACATCCTAAAGTGCTCTTTCTATCAGAAACACTTCCAGCTCAATCTGAATCGGTGTAACCACTCAGTATGAAGTCATGATCTCTAGAATAATAGAGACCAAAATCCAACGTACCCTTAAGGTATCTCATCATATGTTTTGCAACAAAAATGTGAACACGTCTAGGTTCTACCGGATACTGACTCAAGGAAAAAAATATATGTAGCCTGGTATTCGTCAGATACATCACTTGAACCAATAATTTGTCTGTATAGAGTGGCATCAACCAATTCTGACGAGGTATCTACCAGGAGCTGCAACTTCATTTCCATGGGTGTGTACATGGATTTACATTTTAACATGTCAAACCTCTTCATTTTAACTACATACTTCCCTTGGTTAAGGAATATCTTCTCTGTTCTCTGCCAAAGTTCAAGACATAAAAGATAATGCATTTAGATATTTCGTCAAACTCTATAGTGAGCTTCCTCTGTAATCTGTGATGAGATTTTGTCAAGAATACATCACCTACATATAGTAGTAACATCACTGGCTCATCATTCATAACCTTGAGATAAAGGTCAGAATCAACTTTACTCTTTGGTAACTCCCAAGCTCTTCAGGAAACTGTAAATCAAGCTCTAGGAGCTTGTTTAAATACCTACAATGCTTCCTTCAACCTACAGACCTGAGTCTTTCTATCTTCAATCTTCCAACCAAATTTTCATGTTACATTGTACCAATCTGGTACACTTGCTCAGCTGCAACTCAATCTGCACAAAAATGTGCTAGCTCTATGTGCTTTCTGCAAAGCACTATATGTCTCACTGTCTGGGAGTATTTCCTCTACTCTCTCTACAAATGTTCCTTCTGGAACTAGGACTCTGCACCTGCACCTGCTCTAAAGCTGAGAATGGTTGCTCCATTCTCACTGTGAATACTGAAATCAAGGAGTAACTCCTCTACTCCATCATGGCAACAACTCCATATGAACCTAAGAGTGGCTCAATAATTGATACTGAAGATAGCTCTTCTTCTTCCATGGAGGTAACACTATCTTTTATTGTAATCATGTTTCCATGACCCAACTAAAGTACTGCAACAACTACCACTTGATTTTAAATATGGAGATTTCTCCCCCTATATCTCATACTATATATGAATCATGGTTGTTCTAGTTGTCTCCATAAATACTGGAACTATTTTTTCAATAAGTGTCTCGTCATAGTCTTCTCCCTTTTGTTGGGAGAATCCTCTAGACACACATTAGGCTTTGTACATCTGCAACATGCTTGATCTGTATAGATCAATCTTGGAAGTCAATACTGACTTCTCTTCTAGTCTCACGGAAGAATCCATATCCTAGTCTTTCTTATAGGTTTTCTTCTTTGTTACTTAAACAAGGGAATCTTCCCAAGAGATTTAATATCTCCTAGAAGTTTCTGAAGCTATGATCTAGTATTCTCACAACATCTGTCTCCCAATCCTGGAATTTGTCTCTTCATCTGATCCTTTATGAGATCAGGCTTATCCTTGATTTCTTTTGAGTCTACAAGGACTTCATCATCTCTTACATGGTATACTTGGTGTTGAGTACCAAGTCTAAATATGGCAGACTGAGTCAGGCTTCAAACGAGTTCCGCTTTCTGTCAAGGTGGCTTCATTAACCTTTGAAAAATTCTACTGAGAGTTCTTGTTCTAATGTTCAGTCATCTTTGGAGCCTTCTTCTCCTTTCAATCAATCTTCATATGAGATACTCTGAATCTCAAAAGATAACTTATTCTTCATCTTCTTTGGTACATGAGTGTATATGGTCATGTACATAGTCTGCTTCATGTCTCATATAATATGTTTCCTTCAACAACCTTCACTATAGCTTTCTCAGGGTTATCACATGTGACCTAAAACAAGGTCAACAAAACAACAAGAAAAAATAATACTCTTTTGATAATAGTAATTATAGCAATAGCATGAACAATCGTCATAGTGGATCCTTTAGAGCTTTCACTTGTGACCTGTCTGAAACAACGATAAAAAGTAAGGAATACAATACAAAATGAGATCAACACTCTTCTAATGTTGTGATCAAACATTCATCCAAGGTAACCTAGAATCAACACAAGAAGTTTCTCCTATAGGAGATGTTAGTTGTATCAGGAAAATGACTACATTAAGCATTTATCTCAATATGCTCACATGCTACCAAGTATAATACTTTTCAAGGATTGTTATCTCAACTATAGTGTTTACTTGTAAAGGGGTAGTCATCAACTTGTCAAGTGCAACTTTGAATCTTGTCAGCTTAATTAATCAAACTTGGAACTTGGAGCCTTGTCCTCAAGAATGAGTGTGTTGTTTTTCTTCCAAGTCTCCTTCACTCAAGATGATGAGTGCTTTCTTCAACCTGTCTTCTTGTACTAAGAAAATATGTTATCTTGACAGAAGGTTGGGTTAGAGAATAAACTCTATGATCTCAACTTTAATCCATCTAATACTTTGACTTTAATTTTTGACCAAAGGTTAGTATGATGGTCATAGCTTCAACATGCAATCTAGATCAAAATAATGTCATAACAAATAGATGCATATCAAAATAATAAAACCTAGGTTGCATTATTCCTCTGAATGTGTTGGATCTTGAGATCCTTGGCAAAAGATCCCTTCTCCTGCAAATAACCTTTAAAGATTAACAATCTAAACATATGTGGGTACATACCTCAGATAGCATTTGTAGGTAGTGGCACCATTTGGTAGCAGTGACAATGATCATCAACTCTTAAAAACTTCAAGGGTGACTGCAATTGGTACTATGACTAATACTTCAACTAGTACTTCAACTGTAATTGATACTGCAACTGGTTCTGAGACTGCAACTTAGGGTTTTATGAGGAAACCCTAATTTTTCAAACTTCAATTTTTGAAATTCTGATCCAGGGGATAGATGCGTTGAGCTGAGGCGAGTAAGCTGGTGCATTCATATTTCTGAAAATCCAAATTTTACCCCCTCAAACTTGACTAGCGTATTTCTGGACTGGTGTTTCTGGTTTTCTGGTACTTCTGGTACTTCTAGTTTTCTCGTACTTCTAGTACTTTGTGAAAACTAGGGTTTCACTTTCGGGGATATCTATCACTGAAAAGGTGCGCTGAAGGTGACAAAGAATTCCTTGGGTTAGGGAACAGTTTTCTAGATGGTTTTGAGGCTAAAAATCTTCTTCAATAAAAAGCCCTAATTTTCATGTACGACAACAATGATGTTTTTCTTCTTCTTGTGAGAGATTCTCTCTTCATCTTAGCTCTAATACCATGTTAAGGTTTAAGCTATTATTGGGTTTCTTTTCAATTCACTAGATAACCATAACATAGATAGGATCATTGAGAAATACGCAATCACAAAAGACACATCATTTATCCCGGGAAACCCTCATGGGGGAGAAAACCCAGCAAAAACTTCCTTAATATAGATATCCAATACAATGCCAAGAGAATAAACCAAACAATACATAAAGTCCTCTCCCAAGTATGCGCCTTTGTCTCTCTCTTCCTTCTTCTCCAACTGCAGCTCCAAACTTGTGCTCCGATGAATAAGTGAGTGAGTGAACAAATGAGGTGTTGACCTCTCTTATTTATACAATCTGGCAGGTGTGAACTGAGGTGTCTTTTCACTGGCAGGGCCGACTTCTCATTCTGGGTGGTTATAACCACTTTAATATATTATGGGGGTCGACTTCTCATTTAGCCTATTACAATTAGGGTTCGACCAATCCACAAAAGGGGATTTGGTCATTTACAATACCCGACATGATCAATCCACAAAAGTGGATTGATATAATGAATAATACATCAATAATAAATAGAATACTCTTTCACTGTGTTAGTGTGCGGGAATGAATGTTATGTTTTGAGGCTGAAGATCCTATGTGATTATGAGGCTGGTGAGCCTGGACGCAGATAAGCCAACGTGCCTATCCATATAAATATAATCATGAATATAATATAATATTGCATTGTTGCATGCTGACTAACTCAAACGAAAAGAGATGGGGGGCCTACTCCACCAGAAAAGGGAAAAGGGGGTGAGTCGTATGTCTTGAGGAATATTTTATAATATTTACAGGAAAAGTCTAATGTGGATATATTTCTGTCCCAAGTTCCCGAGGGTAGGGAATTGGTCACCAAGTGGCTTAAAGTTACTTTTGGGGGTGACAAGTGTCAAGTGGAAGGCATGCAATATATATATTGTTGACCTTAGTGTATTTTGGTGGGGATGATTATTCATGTAACAGGCTCTCATGAGAAAAAGGGGATCAGACTGTATGGAAGATATGATTATTACCTTATCTACATAGAGAATATTGTAAAGTGCAGTGGGATTGCAACTAGAGTTTCACTACCAAAAAGTCGGGTTGGAATACCATGAGAAATATCTCTGGGTGAGAGACTAGCTGTTGTGGAGTGGTTTCTAGACCCGTGAGCACATTCTTCAGGTGGGAATATTGTGGAGAATTGTTCCCTGGTGCGTTGGGTACTAGTCACAGGGCACAGATACTTCTTGTCTATCCTATTGTTGGTAACCTTGGGAAGGGAAGTGGGGTAGCCGAAGGACTGGTGAGAAAAGAAGGGGCACACTCGCTTGGGTGTGATAGGTGCGTGGGGAATGAGGGATTGTGGGATAGTTGTAGCAGCGACACATAGTACTCGACAATTCTGTTGAGTTTTAGACCATATCTTGTTGTTAGGAACCCTTTACCCTGGTGGATTTGAGCCCCAGCTCAGGTTGACCTATTGTTGAATGTTTATGAGCAACAACATTTATGGATGTGGGAGGAACTTCTGAGTCAATGCCGCAATTGGTGACTTTCATTTAAGATAAGTGGTTCTCTATGCTCTTGTCTTGTTTATTGTGCATATTTGAGTGTGTTTGACATATGATAAATTCTTGTATGTGTTGCATATGAGTAATTGTTTTCATTCTGTTAATTGTTTCTTGTTCAAGTAAGTATAGTGCACTTAGCCTATATTTGTAGATGTGCATGAGTATGTCATTTGATGATAACTTTTCCTGTTAATTTTAACCTTGTAATTGGTTATGAGTTATCAAGAAGAGGATTGAGTGGTCAAGTGTGCAAGATCGTAACTTGTGTACTTCAGAGGATGGAACTTCGGTGTGTGCGATTAAGGAATTGGATTCTGTGCACAATATTAACAGAAGTGGTGCATGACATCCAGATGGTAGTGCACACAGTTGTACTGTGTGGTCAATATGTTGGTGCACATGGTAGTTTGATTTAATTTATACTGCTTAAGGTTGTATTAAAATAAATTGTTTCTTTCGTTGTTATAAGTTGTGTGGTGTGACTCAAGGTTGGTCTAAGTTCATTAATTCAAGTGATATTGTGCAGATAAGATTGGAGTATATTAACTAGGCAGTGGATTTTTGGAATAACATTGCTCAGTGGGAGACTGGGTACATTACAAAGTGGTATCAAAGCATGTGTAAGGTTGTAACAAGACTCAATGGGAGACTGGGAAAGTTACACTGTAAGCCCAAATCAAACAACTCTTTCTCTTCTTCCCCACCCCTTACTCTTATTTCTTTTCCTTACATAAAATGCACTACCAATCACATTTCTAAAATTCTAGCTAAAAAGAATATCAAAATCGTTTTCAAACCCTTTAAAATCCTAAAACAATATTTTAGATCTGCTAAGGATAAATTTGATCCAATGCTTGGCCCAAGAGTTTACCAAATTTCCTTCCCCTGTGGAAAATCATACATTGGCAAGAATAGAGGATCCTTCAAAATCCATCTCAAAGAGCACATAGTCAATACTACCCACAATCGCATCTCTAAGTCAACGATTGCTTAACACTCTTTCAAATCTAAACACTTAATTTCTTTTGACCAAACCAAAATCCTAGCCTCAACACTGTATCACTCATCTCGCGTCATTTGGGAAGCTTTGGAAATTGAAAAACATCCCAATAATTTTAATTGAGATGGTGGGTATAATTTCAATGAATCCTGGAACCCAATCATTTATTTCCTTAGTCATCAAGCCTAATTTGTTTTCTTCGTCCTTTTTATTTTCCCTTTTCCCCTTTCCTCGTTTGATTTTTCCTTATCCTCTCCTTTCACCTTTTTTCTTGGTTCTTATAACTCCCATCTCATTAATTCTCTGTCTCTCATCCCCCCCATTTACTAATTTAAGACTAAGCTATTTAATTAATTAATTAATTAGTTAGTTAGTTTTCTTTTAATCCTTTGATCATTTTTAATTTCAATTTATTTCTAAATTTATTTCAAAATTTATTTCAATAAAATTTTAATTATTATCAAATACATCCTTTAATTTATTTATTTTTCATCCTTTGAATAGTTTTCATTAATTGATAATGGCTATATTTTCTCATTAATTTATAATAGCTACTTTTAGTCCACTTTTTCTTCTCGTACTCTTATCCTCAATGTTCTTATTAAAAAAAATCTCATTTAAAATCTTTTCTATAGTACTCTTTTCAAATATTATTGCTTCAATAGTTCTTGATGATGGGTGGAGTGTCCACTCAAAACGTTGGACGTTTCAAAACTCCTTACACAGTTTTAAATCCAAAAATCTGAACAAGGCATTTCATGATAAGGTGTTTGTACTCAATCACTACTTGTACTTGGTTAAGAGCTTGTCTTCCTTAGATGTAAGGAAACAAGGTAACAACCCAAGACATAAAGGCATCTGGCAAGAGTGAAATTCTTTCCCCTTACGGATCACCAATGAGTTATTCCAGGTGATGCATTTTTCCTTGAATAATGGTGATGAGTCAACTTGCATTCATGGATAGCAACCAACGATCATTGTCCCCTCTGTTGGTTGACAATTGAGTTATGATAGGTTTTCCCATTGTAGTGCAAGAAAAAGGGTTTTATAATCAATCACTATCACATGTGGGTAGAAGTGGAGTTCACATGAGGTTCTTATGACAAGGAAAATTATGAGTACACTCTTCATTTTCCACAATACAATTTAGTGGGAATTTGAATATTGTCACATGAGAATTTGAAGTCCTTCTCACAACATGAGGAGGAGATCATGTGATTAGTGTTTGGATTCAAGGTAGGTCTGTGAGGCGTTGCAAAGTTAGCGATATTCTTGCTTTTATGTTTATTGTGTTTTGTTTTGTGGTTTTCAATCTTAGAAGTGTTGTTTTAGTTTTTAAATTTAGTGTGAAGAACTGCATTTTTTTGCAATGTTAAATATTAGAAGTGCTTTTTAGATTATATTTTTATAGCTTCGTAAGGTGTTGCAAAGTTAGGGATACCCTTGGTCGCATCGTATATTGGGGAACACTTGGTCTTAAGTTTATTATGCTCTTTTTTACAATCTCAAATATTTGAGGTGTTTCTTAAATGCAATATAATTCATCACCTTCTATGAGACTTTCTTCATCACAAATTTTTCATTATTCCTCATTTTGTTGGGTTTGAATCCTCATTACTTTGAATATCCTACTTCTTTTGTGTCTATGTAATTTATAGAGATGTGTTTACATTCATTATGTCCTTTATTATCACATTGATTAAGACTTTTCTTTAAGGTCTCTCTCACTATGACCATGTTTGGTGCACACATCATTGTCTAACAGAGGATCCTTGTAATTGGTTGGTTAAGCATGCTAGATGGAGTGAGGACTAATTATGGTTGTTCATTTTCCAAACATTTAAAACCATCAATCCATCACACTATAGTTCCCTATGTGGTTTCCTTGGCTTTTTGGTAGAAGCAAGCAAACATTCTTAGATAATGGCTTCTTTGTATAAGCAAGGAGGAGAAAGCATGGTGTTGAGAAAATGGAGAGTACGAGAAAGTGTAATGAGAAGGAAGCAAGAGGTACTGAGGGAAGAGGTTTGAGCAACAAGGCAATGAGAAAAAAAATAAATTTGGGATTTTAGTTTCTAGTGGGGAGGATTTCCAAATCTCTAAAGAAGGGGAGGTATTCCAAGTCGATGGAAAGCATTGCCATTGTCTACATTCCCACCATCATGTAATCTCTAGCTCTCAAGGTGTTGGATTTCTTGAAAATGTTACACCTAATAACATGAAGACATAGAGCATCCAAGAACATATCCATGGAGAGAAATAACCACCTAATAAAGGGTAGATGTTGTGGTGTTGCAAATCCATCAATGCATATCCTAACTTATACCCCATTAAAAGTTATGGGGCTTAGTGAGTATTGTATGCCCACATTATGTTGGTGGTAAAAAATGACAATGAATTGGGGAAGGTCACCATCATTGGCACTGGAGCATTACCAAATGTTCATCGAGTGAAATTGGATCACAATGGCATTTTACCCTATTATTGAGATTCTTTACCCATTGCAATGTGTTGGAAAAATGGTTCTAAGAAAAAGACTTATTCATTAATGGCACCCTTTTAGAAGCCTTATTTTCATAGATGCTAAATTCTCCATTAAGCAATAAGCTTCGATTTTTTAAACTGGTTTCAAAATTTCTATGCTTTATAGAGTAACTTGAACACCTTCTTCTTCTACGTTTGTATTCTCACCCTTTCTTCTTCCAAATATTTTTAATGCATGGAATGATTCTTCTATTGTCCAATGCACTAGATAAACAATGTAAATGCATGGAATGATTCTTCCATTGTCCAATGCACTAGATAGACAATGTAAATTATTTCCAGAAACACTAGAGTGTGCTCCAAATAGATAATATAGGAACAAAATAATTATCCAAAACCACACCCTTTTTTTACCTTTTTGGCATGAATTGTTTATCATTGTATGTCACACAAAAAAAAATATTTTAAATCATTTAAAATATATAATTAAAAAAGCATCATACCAACAATCAAACACACAATTGTTTAAATGATGATGATTACCATATAGTAGTTATAATGTTATGGATATTTTTAAGAGTGAAATCTTCCACTATTCCCCGATGATGAAGCCAAGAAACAACTTGTTTTGTCCATCCTTACTTTGACTATTATATATATTTGAAGCAATGGCAAAAAGTCTTTATACCTTCATGTTAATTAGCTCATGCCTATACATTTGGTATCTAATCATAGCCATATCATCAATAGGTGCAAGCTTGGCACGTAAAAGGAGAATTGGGTAATGTGTATGCCCTCGATCTTAATATTATTAATTATAACCTAATTTTGTATTTGGTCTATTTTTCTTCAATTTTCTCTGGAAATATTGTGTGCCCAAACTTTACAACTGAAAAAAAATTCCTGGGTTAACAAGCATGTCAAAGAGGTCAATTTTTAATCCCAAAACCAAAAATAATTTTCCTTACAATTGTTCTCAATTCCAAAATAGGCTTTCCACTTCCATTAATTATCTTTTCAACACTATAACTCCAATTTAGTTAATGATGAAGGTCAATGATCCAGGATCTTTTCGTCAGGTGACTTATTAAAGAACTGTATTAAATGAGCATAAACTAAAGTACACCATAAAGAAGGAAAAGATAAAAAAGGAAAGAGAGATAAGCATGCAATATGAACACAAAAACTTGATAACGAAGTTCGTCCCTGGTGGACTGCATCTCCCGGTCCTGCTCTCAAATGGGTAGGTCTTTTTATTAACTCCACAAAATAATTGGGCAAAATACATAAGTATACCTCATTCTAGAGTTAAGAAACATAATCTTTGCTCAGATCAGAAAACTAACACCACCATTGTGTTTGGGACATCGTTTTACCTAAAAATGACTGTCTCCATGCCTCGATCTGAGTCGGACACTTTTTGACCCAAGAGGGACCCTTGCCTAGATTTGCATGCCACTGCTCTTGGAACAAATGATTGAAAATCTCAGACTGCATGCCAAAATCTCAAAAATCGCTCCCAAGTCCGTACAGATCCATACGGGCATGCTTGGTCTCAGTTGTCATGCTCTTGTGTTCCTAATGGACTGACGAACACCCCCTTTTATACTAAAAGTTGGTGGTTATGCAATAAGTGAGGTGGTTGGAATGGTGGTTAGCGGAGCTAAGTTTAGGCGCTTAGTTAGCGGAGGTCCTGAGTTCGAATCTCATGGGCCTCCCTTTTTTAGCATACAAATTTGGCACAATGCTAAACCAATGGCGGAGATTCTGGCGGTGGTTAAGTTTTGTGGATATGCTAAATATAACAAAATATGCTACTAAAATGGCGGATAGTTGGCATAATCCCCTAAGGTTGGTGGAGGTTGTTGTCGTATGGGAAAATAAATGTAATCAATGGTTGGTTCGAAGGCCTAACCCCTTTCCTTTGTGCCCTCATGAAACATTTAAACTCAAATATAATTTGTACCATAATATTAACAAGCTCTATAGTATGGTGTATTGGTAGCGCGCATTTGTGGGGCCTTTAGGCTAATGAGAGGTCATCAGTTCGAATCTTGGGGAGTCATTTAACTTTTACACACGAACCATTGGAGGGGTGCCACGTGGCATCCCATGACTGGGCCACGTGGCACCATATAATTTGTCCACAAAACTGCCACTTGTAACAATCTGATTTGCCCATGAAATTGACACGTTTCATCACCTAACTTGCCCATGTGTCTTCCATCCTTACCACGCCATCTCATGCCAACTTAGCTGCATGGAAGTGCCACATGTCACCCTTGCAGTGGTGCCACGTGTCACTTTGAGTTTTTGACCTTTGACCAAGTTTGATTGAACTTTGACCGCTCAAATCGTTTGATTCGTAACTCTGTTTGACGAGTCGTTTGCATCATTAGAAATCTTGTGAAGCGCTCTTCACGACCATGCACTTTTAACTGAGTTTTGAAAAATTTGAATGTTTTCCCTTTCTCTACCTATTGAAGCCATTCTGAGTGTTCTAAGTTGCTTCTGTATGTTCTAAGTTGTTCTTAGCCTTCTCTGGATCCTTTTTGGATCATGCCTTCCCATTGAGAGATTTTTGGACCACCAAAATCTTTCATTAATCAATTGGTAAGTGAGGGAATAGTCCCCTCACTTTGTCCTTCTCAATCCACTTTTCCTTGCTTGGATGTGTGCCCTTTAAGCCTACTCGAAGATAATCAACATCACCCCTGTGTGAAGTCCTCATACTTTTGTCCATGATGATATATTCCTGTAAATCATCCAAGTACTCAGGTGCAAACTCTTCAACTAAAGGAATTTAAACTTCCTCATCCTGATCCATGATCATGGGAGGCTTCAAAAGTTTCAATTTCTCTACGTTTACAACTGAGTAGATCTACATATAAGGTGGAATATCTAAACGAAAAGCATTAGTGTCGCTTTTCTCCAAAATAGTGAAGGGTCCATATCGGATAGGCTTGAGTTTCTTGCCTTCACCCTTCAATCGTTCCTTGTTGATGTGAAGCCATACCCGGTCTCCAACCTGGAACTAATGATCAACCATGTGCTTTCCATGCCGATCTTTATACTGTTCTTGTCTCTTCTCCAACTGTTCCCTGACTTCCTGGTGTATCTGTTGAATCCTCTGGATGAACTTGTGGGATCTGTCCTATGTTCGTTCTTCATTCACATCAACATCTCTCCCATACATCAAGTCTAAAGGAACCTTTGGTAGGTACCCAAAACACGTCTCAAAAGGTGAACTCTAAGTGGATGAATGTAAATCTCGATTATAAGCATGATGTACATAAGGTATTTGTTCATCCCATAACTTAGGATGCTTGTTGCAGTAACCTCAAAGCAAAAATACCATTGTTATGTTTACCACCTCTGTTTGTTCGTTGGCCTGTGGATGAAAAGCAGTGATCCTCTTCAATTTGGTGTCCATCATTCTCCACAAGCTAGTCCAAAAATCTCCAAGGAATCAAGTATCTCGATCCAAGACAATGGACGTGGGTAACCCAAAGTGAACCCAAACATGCTGAAAGAAGAGATTAGTAGTCTGCTCAGCAGTGATCTGCTTTTTACATGGTATCAAGATACACATCTTGTTGAACCTATCCACTATGACATACAAATAATCATGACCCCCTTTGGTCATTGGTAAACCCCCTACAAAATTGATGGAGACACTTTCCCATGGATGGGATGGAACAGGAAGTGGTGAGTATAGCCCCAATTTTCTATTAGTGGGCTTACAAGTAGAACACATCACACACCCCTTTACATATTTAGTTACAATTTCTTTCATTTGAGGCCAGTAACAAAACCTCTACAAATGAGCCATAGTTTTTCGTACCCAAAAATTCCTAGAAACAAGAGAAGTGTGAGCTTCTCGTATCACATGGACTCGTTCACTTGTAGGAATACCTAGCTTCCCAAGATGATAGAGTAGTTTTCCATGTAGACAATATTTCTCTACCTGTGCATCATGGGTTAGCTTCTCATATACTTCTTTAAAATCTTCATCAATGGCATATTGTTCTACGTAGCTATCATGAGATAAACAAGTATTCTTCAAAATAATAGAATCAACAATAGGAAGTCTAGAAAGCATATCGGCTACCTTGTTACTTGTACCCTTCTTGTACTTGATTACCAAATGAAACTGTTGTAGAAAACCCATCCATCTATAGTGTCGAGATTGTTGCAGTTTGGTTTGTGCTTGAAGATACTGTAAGGGTTGGTGATATGTATGTATGATGGTTTCCTTCCCTAACAAGTAATGCTTCCATTTCTTTACACTTTGAACTAATGCATACAACTCTTTATCATATGTAGGATAGTTAACAACGGCTTGCTTAAAAGTTTCAGAGTGGTAACAAATAGGCTTACGATATTGCATCAATACTGCACCCATGGCGTATCCATTGGCATCTGTCTCGATCTCGAACAGTTGTTGAGTATTTGACAGTTCTAATACTGGTGAGGTACTGATCTTCTCCTTCAAAATGTTGAAATATTTTTTTTGCTTTCCTTCCCACTGAAAATATTCAGATCTCAATTACACTTTTGGCTCAAGCTAATTTACAATTACATCGATTTTGGAAGGATCAATCTTCAATTGTCCTCCTCCCACAATATGACCTAAGTATACAAGTATAGTCTTTCCAAATTCACATTTCGACATTTTCACATACAACTTTTCCCTTTGCAAAGTATCCAATACTTGCTTTACATGCCTTACATGTTCATCCCAAGTCCCACTGAAAACAAGAATGTCATATAAATATGCAATCACAAAGTCATCCAAGAAAGGCATGAATACAACATTCATCACATGCATGAAAGTTGTCGGAGCATTGCAAAGCCCAAACGACATAACTAACCACTCAAACAATCATTGTTTGGTTTTAAAGGCAGTCTTCCATGCATCCTGTTCTGCAACCCTGATTTGATGATATCCACTACGCAAATCCAACTTAGTGAAATAAACAACATTCTTCAACTGATCAAGTAAATCATCTATGCGAGGAGGAGGGTATCGATTTTTCACCGTGATTTTATTCAAAGCCCGGTAATCGACACACATTCACCATGTGCCATCTTTCTTTGGCACCATCACAATTGGAGAACCACAAGGAGATGAACTGGGTCTTATGACCCCTTGATCCAATAAGCCCTGTACCTGCTTCTTGATCTATGTCATCTCCACAACTGACATCCTGTACATGCCCACATTAGGAAGAGAAGAATCCTGCTGAAGATGTATCTCATGTTGGATTTCCCTCTTAGGAGGTAATCCATCTGGTTCCTGAAAAATATCATCATACTTAGAAACAATATCAATTGATTCCTTTTTATGAGACATATCACATCCTTGGAAAGCGTCATATGTCCCGACATATTTCTCTTTGACAACCATGAGTACATATCTCTTATTAGTGGTTATGAGCCTTTTTATTTGTCATGCACTAACAAGTGTCGTATTTACCCCCATGCTATGATCTCTAACAATATATTCCACTCCCCCTTTAGTAAGGTGGTATTTGTTCTCGTGACGAAAAAAGACTAATTTTCTATCATAAAGATAAGGACTTCCCAACACTATGCCACATATATCAAGTGGTACAACATCCAAATCCACTTCATCAATTAACTTTGAAAGGATAGAAAATCTGACCCTACATTGTTTGGCGAGATTGAGTTTTTGTTTATCACATACCCAACCAAGAGGGTAAGGCTTTGGATGTGGTTTCATTACAAGACCCATCTTCTTGACAAGTGCTTCAGATTTTAAGTTTACTTGGGAACCCAGATCAAATAATGTATCTATCTTAGTATGTTTAGATACAACTCGTATATGAAATAACTCATTCCTCTTTCGTTCATCAATATAAGATTCATCAGTGGAACTTGAACTAGCATCAAGAGAATCTTTACCTTGTACTCTAGTCGTCGTGATCTTTCCTTCATCTCCTGATTCAGAACCAAGATCTTGTTGCACTGTAGCAACAATATTTGTCTTCCCCTTTCCACCGAATTATTCAATTTCTTTTTTGGATGTAGTTTCCAACAATCTTCTTCATCGTGACCGCTCCTCTTGCAATGAGTGTAAGATGGTTTTCCTCCTTTTCTCGTTACTGTAGTGGTATTCTTGTCCTTCCTTTTAAACTTATTGAAAGTCTTGTGTAGGAAATTGGAAGGTTTCCTCGTGGGATATTCTTGAACATGTTTCCCCTTGTTCTCGAGGTAAGTGACTTGCACACAAACTTCGTCAAGACTAGTGGGGTTAAACAAGAGCAAAGTATGATGAATATAACTATGAAGTGCGCCAATATACTTCATTAAAGTTTCATAAGAATCCAAAGGAATGTTCAATGATAGAGATTTCTTCCTAAATTCTTTTGTGAAACTTTGTACAGTCTGACCTTTACTCTGTCTTAAATTTTTCCATTCCATCATTGCTTTATGTAAATACCCTAATGGATAGAACTTCTTCCTTGTCTCTATTTTAAATTCTGAGCATGAGAAAAGAAGATTACCACACTTACTTATGTCCTGTAGCTTGCTCTCCCACCATTCGAGAGCAATGCCTTCCAACCAAAGAGAAGCCAGTTGCACTTTAACTTCCTCTTCGTCAATATGTTGAACACGACAATATACTTCAACCTGTCGGACCCAATTATCTAGTTTTTCAGGATTAGCATCTCC
>CBVK0101228304.1:16551-27097 GCA_900067695.1 Picea abies
GGTAAAGAAAACTTTACATCAAGCTTTAATAATGGTTTCTTAAAAGAGGCTTTATGGTTAGAATGCTAAGAGTGATGAGAATGCTCAAAGGAAGAAGAACTAGAACTTGAAGGTGAATATGGAGGCTCAGGAGGATCTCCTCCATCCCCTCGATTTACCAAAGCATCGTCATCTGGTGGTTCTTCCTTTTTCTTCCCTTTCTTCTTCATCCTCTTCTCTTAATCTCCATACATTCGTTCGACCTTTTCTGACATGTGATAAAAGACCATGTGGAAGTTTTTCTCCTGTTCATCACGCTTGTCCTCTTTTGCCATCTTTTTCCTTTGGGATGCATGACCAACTTCGGGATTGAACATCTTAAGAGTTCCTTCACCCTGCTTATGATTGGCCCTAGTAAGCATCCATACTCAACAATTCAAGTCAAATACAACTGCTCTGATACCAACATGATCCGGGATCTTTTCATCAGGCGACTTATTAAAGAACTGTATTAAATGAGCATAAAATAAAGTACACCATAAAGAAGGAAAAACTCAAAAAGGAAAGAGACATAAGCATGAAATATGAACACAAAAACTTGATAACAAAGTTCGTCCCTGGTGGACTACGTCTCCGAGTCCTGCTCTCAAATGGGTAGGTATTTTTATTAACTCCACAAAAGAATTGGGCAAAATACATAAGTATACCTCATTCTAGAGTTAAGATACATAAGTTTTGCTCGGATCGGAAAACTAACACCACCACTACGTTCATGGCATTGTTTTACCTAAAAAGGACTGTCTCCACGACTCGATCCGAGTCGTACACTTTTTGACCCAAGAGGGACCCTTACCACGATTTGTGTGCCACTGCTCATGCAATAAATGACTGAAAATCTCAGAATTCGTGCCAAAATCTCAAAAATCGCTCACAACTCCATACAAATCTGTATGGGCATGCTTTTTCTCACCTGTCGTGCTCTTGTGTTCCGAATGTACTGGCGAACACTCCCTTTTATACTAAAAGTTGGCGGTTATGCAATACGTGAGATGGTTGGCATGGTTGTTAGCGGAGCTAAGTTTAGGTGCTTAGTTAGTGGATTTTATGGGGTCGAATCCCACGGGCCTCCCTTTTTTAGCATACAAATTTGGCATGCTGCTAAATTGATGGCTGATATTCTAGCAGTGGTTAAGTTTGGTGGATATGCTAAATATAGCGGAATATGATACTAAAATGGTGGATAGTTGGCATAAGACTCTAAGGATGGTGGATGCTGTGGTTGTATGGGCCAATACATGTAATAAGGGGTTGGGCCAAAGGCCTAGCACCTTTCCTTTGCGCCTTCATGAAACATTTAAACTCAAATATAATTTGTACCATAATATTAACAAGGTCTATAGTATGGTGTATTGGTAGCACGGATTTGTGGATCCTTTGGGATAATGAGAGTTCATGACTTTGACTCTCAGGGAGTCATATAACTTTTACACAGCAACCATTGGAGGAGTTCCACGTGACAGCCCATGACTAGGCCATGTGGCACCATATAATTTGTCCACAAAACTGCCACTTGTCACAATCTGATTTGCCCATGAAACTGACACGTGTCATCACCTAACTTACCCACGTGTTTGCCATCCTTGCCACATCATCCCATGCCAACTCAGTTGAATGTACATGACATGTGTCACCCTTGAAATTGTGCCACGTGTCACTTTGACTTTTTGACCTTTGACCAAGTTTGATTGAACTTTGACCGCTCATATCTTTTGATCCGTAACTTCGTTTGATGAGTTGTTTGCACCATTAGAAATATTGTGACGTGATCTTCACAATCATTCCATTTTAATTGAGTTTTGGTAACTTTGATTTTTTTCCCTTTCTCTACATGTTGAAGCCATTCTGAGCATTTTGAGTTGCTTCTGTGTGTTCTGAGTTGTTCTTAGCCTTCTCTGGATCCTTTTTGGATCAGTCAACTCCAAGATATTTATAAAGATGACCACTTCTTCCAAGGTGTTATTTTCATAAACAAACTTAGAGTGAGTGATTTTCCTAAATTTAGTGATCCTCACCTTAGTTTATCTATATTCACTGTCATCCTAGAAGGATTGCAAAGATATTCGATATTTTGCGTTGTTTGTCAAGATTGTAGGGGTTCCTTGCTAAACAACAATATCATCAATACATAAGATGAGGATGATCAGAACCCTTCCCTGGGTCATTCTGCCACAACCTACTTTCTCCAAGCATTCCTATAACTTATCAATACAAATATCAAAAGATTAAGGGAGAAATGACACAATTGCGTAGCACCCATATCACAATTCATTTATTTTTACTAGTGCTCGTTATTTATTAACTTTGTAATGAACCTCTTGTACAATCATATTGTTGTAGCTTGTAACTCATAAGGGACCATTAAGTTTTCCAATCTCTCCCATAGGTCACTTCTAAGAACCATGTCAAAAGCTTTTCTAAAGTTTACAAAACATGCTAAGATATTAACTTTATTGTTTTGATATTTCTCAACTATAATCTCAAAAGTAATTAAGTGGTCTAAGGTCAAGTGATAACTTTGAAATCCAGCTTGACCTTTCACTCTCTTATCGTGACTTTCAAGCCATGGGTAATCTTCTCCAAAATTATACCATACAACTTAGCTAAAAGATGACTAATCATAATGGTTCAATAATTTGGGGGGCTATTAATATCTTACTTTTAAATATAGGAACGATAAGGTTTCATGTCCAAATCTTATGAAATCCTTGCTTTATTACTAGATTAAAGAGGTTTTGAATGCGAAGAATGAGAATAGGAACTCCAATTTTAAGGATTTATACTTAATAATCTTCAATGTCTTTAGTGTTCTCTTTTTCTAGATGCTTAACCTCAAATTCAATGTATTCTAAACTAAAAACCTCATGCATAATAACAAGCTTTTAAAGTTATAAATTGCAATATTTTATAACAATTCTACCATTTTCTTTAGCTCTCTAAAGTACGATGTGTCTCCAAACAATTTTTGGCTCAGTTTTAAAAAGGCTTAAAAGCTTATCAAAATTTATATTTACATTTTGATACTTTCTTTTAATTAGAATTGCACATGTCGACATCCTTATCCTTTTTCAAAATTTATTATTTTACTAGTAAAAATAGGTACCCCATGATTTTTAGAAAGTTTGATTCTCTACTAAATTGCTAACGTGTTTCCAATAAATTGGGTCCATTATTCATGGTGACTAGATCAATAAAATACTTTTTAATCAAAGTATGTACACTCACAAGGCATTTTCTCTATGAGAGTTATGTGTGATTTTGACGTTCAATCCACTCATTGTCATCCATATGTGTTAGATGACGATCATTGCACCCACAATTGTCTATCTATTAAACATTAGGATAAAGAAGTCGATGATGCACATAAAAGATCATTGTGAGCTAGTTCCCATGGTCAAGACATAGATTACAATTGGCAAAGTCATCATTTTCATTTTCATTATTGTTAGTTATCTACCTCCACCTTGTCAAAGCTAACACATTGTCTTATACCAACAAGAGGTGGTGTGTTGTTATCTGCTAGGTGTCAGGTGTCTCTTTAATGTGGTTGTATCCTTTCACTTCCACAACATAAAACCTCTAGGTGTCTCTTTAATGTGGTTGTATCCTTTCACTTCAACAAAATAAAACCTCTAGAAATAATCATAGTTATTCAAAGTATACTAAGATGATATGCCTTTGAGTCAATTGTATGATTCCCATATATCTATTCCCTAGAACACCAAAATACCCTACCCATTCTGTAGAAAAAAAAATCAATTATGCTTTTTGGTTTTCATCCATTAATTGAAGTCATATGAACCAAAACAAGGATCTACCCTATTCCAAAACCATATTTAAAAAGATTCCCACATATATAAATAAAAAGTATGTTTCTTTTACCTAAAAAAATTCATCATAGTTGGACTTGATTTACACATTTATTCTATTATAATTATTAATTCTTCTCCCGCTAAGGATATAAAAGTCAAGCACATACCACATTCATGAAATTTGAATTGACCATTCCCTTTCCACACATCTCATGGTCCTCAACCTCTCATAGGTCTGTCTACCTTTGATGGACCAATAACTATATCTTATCTCTCAAAGCTTCAAGGAGTTTGAGACTCCTTTTAGCATAAAATAAACCTCTTATCTCCCTTGACCTCACATGAGCCAATATACTTCCAACATCCTGAGAAATGAATATTATCTTAGTCTTCATGTAAACACCAACTCCTCTATAATTTTATGCTACTTTTGTTTACAATTCTACTTTGGCATTATATGTAAATTTTTTAACTTATTAGCACATTTCTCTTGCATTGATTTGTAAATTGTATTGGATATTCCAATGGTTGACTCACTAAATCATATCTAAACTTAAAATGATTACAATGAACCTATCCTCAATTGTGTGAGTATCTTTTTGTATTTTTAACACTTTAGCATAAATAAAAACACACCATTCAAATTCCTTAACCACTACGACATATAAAATAGACTATAATAGCAAGACATGCACAATGGAACACAAATTTTTAACTTGGAAACTTGTATGAGAAAACCAATTTTCAATAAAGAAATGTGCCTCTCATCTTCTTATGTTATGGAGATTACAATACATATTACAAAGTTTTCCAAGATCATTGTGAAGTTATGAGACTATGGTCTTTTACATTCCTCTACACTATTATGTGTATGTCTCTCTGCGTTATTATCTCTCCTCCACACTCCTGCTTATGGAACAATTGATGACTAGTGAAAAAGTGAACCTTTTTCCTTCATTCCACTATGTTTTTTATAGCTATAATTGGGGTTAGGTTTTGGGTTTAGAAACACTTTTAGAGCCCTAAACTCTATTTTGTTTATAGAGTAGAGATGTATGCTTTTGAAGTAGCAAGTATGGCCTATGTGTATGAGCTAAGTATTACTACTTGGATGAGAATATCACAACTAATGATCTATTGCGTGATTCATAGAAAGGCCACGTAGTAGATCAAATATGTTGTGTAATTCCATGTGTGGTGGAGTTCCTATAGATAAGCTTGAGAATACATGTGATATTGCATATTGGCTAAATATGATATGTTTTTACACAAGTAGTAAGTATGGCATGATAATTAAATGTGGTTGTTTTGGTTGTATAGCTAGGAATGGTTAAGGACATGGTTGAATATGTAGATGACATTATTGCTTATGACAATCAAACTCATGATGAAAGAATAAGGACAAGAAAATGTTTGTCAAGAGGTTGGTGAATGGATCATGTGAGTTTCCACTAGGCACCGATTGATTAAGTAACATCAAAGATGTTGATAGAAACCATATAAGTAGGAATTGTTCTTGCTACTATTACATGAGTGTTGAAGGGAATTTGGGAAATAATTCCTGCAATCATGCTTTAATATCATAGTTGATATGTCTATGTGGTCTGAATGCATATATGTTCTTGAGACTCATGCGGGGTTATGGTGGGGTAGGAAGCCTTACACCTATAAAGATTATTAAAATCGTTTTAATATATCGGTATGGTAGTATGCCATGTCAAGCGAGTTAAGAGTTAATAACCATAGTAGATGAGTATTTATACTCATGCTATGAAAATGGAATCCATGTGAGACAACCATGTGTGAGGCCATGGTGTTATTGGACTTGGGAAAGGCTATAGTGTTGCATAAATATCCAATGGTATCCATACTTGTGTTGGTATCTTGGATTGTATCCTTCTTTCCAACACTGAGAACAATGAAAGAGGGGAATGAGATTCTTGAGGGATTATTGAGTAGAAAAAGGAAAGGCCTTTTAGTGCTCCCGAGGGATTGTGGAGTAGAGAATGGGGTGTATTCCTAGTGTTGTATTTTGGATAAAGAGGAAGGTGTCTAGATGGTCGAGCAAGTGTTGGGGAGGTAGTTGGGTGATGTGTCAAGGCATTGGTTTAACCCTCCAACTTTTGATGGTAGACCACATGAGTTGTAATTATGTTATTCTTGAACCAATGCAAAGATGCATTCAATGAATGTGCATAAGTTGATTATGAAAATGTGCAAGTTATGATCATGCATACAAGAAATTTGGTGCATATGTTTGATTGCATTGTGTGAATGCATGCTTGTACCGATAATGCATATATGATAAATATTTTTTCATTGCAGGTAATATGTTAACATTTGAAAGTGATTGAATGATTGGTATGTCTTAATTTTGAGATCACTTCATGGGTTCTTGTGGATGTTGCAATGAAATGATTGTATGCATGAATAATCACAAATTGTTTGGCTAAATGAAAAAATTGTCCATGAGGCCGAAATTGTAGGTACAATTTTCTTGGATATGGTTGTGAAATTAATTCCATCATGAATAGTGGTGACTACTACATGCAAGAGCCAAACATTATGAGAGAAATCTCATAATTGTTAAATTTGGATTCTATATGAAACAAATTAAATTTCTTATTGAAATTTTGATGATGACATCTCACGGTAACTATATGTATATGATATATGTGAAATGATGGATCTGTCTAGTAAGGATAGATGTTGATTGCTATAATATGGAAAGAACAAGGAGGGTATTATTGTGATGGCATTAAAACCCTATGATATACCTTGATCACCTTAATCTATTGTTATTAGATGTTTCCAGGAGGACGTCGTGGCAGTAAGACTTTATAAGTTTACACTTTTATTACATGTGAAAGCTAGCTCAAACGACTATTTAGCAGAGAAGGGGATGCCTGGGCCTAGAAGTGTGAGTGGTTGTAAGGAAGAGGTGACTTGAATGAATATGTTATGAGAAATTCATGATATATGCTAGTTGACATCAAGAAGACATTATATTTTTAGGGTGTGTCAAAGAAGACAATGAGTTGAATATCAATTGTGGTAGCCTTGTGCAACATAGACGTACTCACACACATAAGTATGCAGATTATTTGCATTTATCATGTATTATGAATATATATGTTTCAATTATGAATTTGAAATTCCTATAGATAGGATAATTGTTGCACACAAATAATTATGATATGGTTGTTTACCTTGTTGATTGTTGTATGTATACACTAAAATCCTAAGGCCTTGGAAGAATCTCAAGGTAGTGAAGGGATTGGTTGAACATTGTTGTCCATGATGGCCAACAAATGCCAATTGCTAAGAATAAGATAACATTGTGGATGCAACTAAGTAATGGATAACTAATCTCATTACTAGAAATAAAGGCACAATGAGGATGATGTTATTCCAAGGGGGAGGGGAATGGAATACCCCACTTTTAACCCTAAATTATTATGTAATAAATCATGTATTAATTGTATGATGTGGTCTATAAGATATGAATTAATCCATGTGAACCAAGTTGTAATGACGTCCTGTTATATTGTAAATATTCCTAGTGCAAATCTCAAGGCCAAGGCTCAACTAGTGAATGTGTATGAGTCCTAGTGGAGGTTAGGATTAGGATGTGATTGTTATATTTTCCATGATATGCTTACATATATGTAAAATCATGTATACAAGGAAAAATACACAATAATATAACATCAACCAAAAAGTTTGCTTGAGGAAGCAAGAAGGGGACCCTGATACTACAAGAGGGAAGACGAAAGAGGGTTGTTGGGTGATTTGACCTTGTCATCGTCCTTGGGAAGTACTACCATTCCTTGCGCATGCTTCCTTAAAATTTCTCCATTCAATATTTGAATTGTGTGTATGGACCAAGTACAAGATTCATATGCTTGGGAATAGAGTAGGTCTCATGGGAGAAAAGGTCTCCCATTGTATTTTCCATGCATCCTATCATTATCATGAGGGAACATGTCATGAACATGGGGAAGAGACAAGATGCCATGTTATGGGGATGTTTTCCTTGGATTCTATGGTTGAAAATGGAGAGATTTTCCCATGAAATAGTGGTTGGTAAGAGCCCAAATAAGTTGGAAATATTTGTTGTTGAAAATGTGAAATAAGATGGGATGTTTTGAGAAAATAACCATGGTTAGAGTGTCCGTGGTAGATGAGGAAAACACCTTTAGACTTGTAACCCTACTATTGTTTTCTATTGGATATTTTAATTAGGCCAAATATTTCCTCTTCTAGGCTATTCCTAGAGGGCATCCAACAATTTGACTCTTTCTTACATACACTAAAGAGTATTGGAAGGGAAGAAGTTCCATGAGGGACTATTGAGCAAAGAAATTCAAGATCTTCCTTTTGTTGTGTAGGGCAGTGTAAGATGGTGATAAGGTCATTTAATGGTTGGATGAGGGCCTGAAGAGCTTTGTAGTGAGTGGATGAGATTTTCCATGAGAGTAGTGGGTTGGGTTGAGTGGGATTAGAGCCTTGCAAGAGCTTCATTCACCCTAGCTGTATCATGGTCTAGGTTGGGGGTACAATCCATAGTTGATTTCTACAACTGAGTGGAAAATCATTCCTTAGCAACCAATTTGGTAGACATGGATTTGTTTACAGATATAATATTCATGGTTATATCCTTGTAGAATGATTTCTATTTTTTTAATGCCTTGAATCATTTGGGTAATGAATGAATAGATAATTTTCAATGCTTATTTTTTCTATTATTTTATACTACATATGAATTATGTATTATATTGTTGTTATAGGTTGAATCCAACACTATAAATGGTTAATGAGGCAAATAAATCTTGTTGATAGTGCCTGATGGTCATGAGAGGTATCTAAGGACACTACAAAATGGGACAATGATCAACATACCAAATAGTTCTCTGCCTACTCTTTTAAATATAGTGATGATGGAAGAAGCCCCAAAATTATAAGATGCCATAGCATGAGATATTTCTAAACACAAGCCCATCCTACCCACGTAAGAAACAATAATTGTCCTCAATCAATTCTCTCTTTAGAAAAATTGTACATAAATGTATACATAAAATCAATGAGCTCATCAAATCCCAATATTAGCAATGGCTACCCACATAAACTAGAAGGGATTATCCCACAAAGGGAAATGGAAGCTAGTGTTTGGACAACAATAAAATTCTCATTTGTATCTCTTCCATGTTGTTTCCCTATGCTATCATAAGAAGAGTATAAGCAAAGGAAATGTAAGTGGTGTGATCCAAAATCCTAAATTGTGTAGTGAATCCACTTATGTAGTGCTACTTGTAGCATGACAGTCTTCCTTTGATATCACTAATGAATCCACCATATTTCTACATTGTTATATTTGAATGACAACTTTCACTCCAAAAGGTAATGAATCTAGATACCCATTTCCCTTGTATCCAATTTACTTCAAGTTACACTCAATGCATGCCCATATGTACACTACTTCATTCTTCAACTAAGAGCACACAAACACAATTTAGTTTCATGTCCCATGCTGTAACATTCCCATCCACCTAGGTTGGGACACGCCACACAAAAATATCCCTTTTTACATCTCTGATACCACTTTGTAACGTTCTCAACCACCCAGGATAGGCCATGCCACACAAAACTCTCCCTTTTTACAGCTCAAATATCGTAATGTAACATTCCCCAGTCCAACCGAGGGACATTACAATACAGAATAAACATAAAGATGAAATTTTTGCTAACTAAATTAATTATTTTATTGTTAGCCGATTTCCTGTAGTTTACAACTACGAAATTAAAATGGAATTATCTACTCTCTATAACCATAAAAAATATGTGTCTAAATCATGTTAATAATCAACATGAAATGCATCTAAACCACTCATTACAACAAATGGGCCCCTGAATTTTCTCCAGAAAATGATATCCCCTCTGCAATCCTAGTATGGGTCAGGCTTCCCTTTCTTCCCCTACACTTTTGGAATGATGAAACAATAAGAAACATTGGAAACACCCTTGGTAAGTTCATAGATCGAGCCGAGCCAAAGAATGGCCTTTAGGCTTGTGTTAGACTCTACATAGAAGTAGATCTGGAAAATGGTCTCCCAGAAGCCATACAATTAAATCTGGACAGTTGGTCCTACATCCAACAGGTGGATTACGAACAAATCCCCTTCAAATGTAAAATATGCCATGAATATGGCCATTTCGCTAAATCCTACCCCTAAGCCAAGGGCACACAAGATCATGATCCCAAGCAAGATCAGTGGCAGCAACCCAAAAGGAAGAAACCTAACAGAAAAAACCAATAGATCCCACACCAAAATCAAAGGGAAAAGCCATCGGACCCAAATGAAAAGATCCTCGGATCGCCCCAAAAAGGAGAATCAAGCCATAATCGCTTTGTCAACCTCAGCCAAGACAATACTCCACCTACTTCCATGGAACATCAGGAAACCAGTGGGAAAGGACTAGAAGCAGAAGGAAGAGGAAAGGAAGCTGCTATGGAAAACAATAAGGAAGTTTTGGAACTAAGCAAAGACCCCACCTAGTCTCCACATACTCAAAACCTGGAAAACCCGAAAATATCAGAAGAATGTTGGTTGTGGATCCTGATTATCTTCCTGATTCAGAGGTATTTTACTTTCAGCCGTGTTTATACCCCATGAAGTATTTACACCCCAGAAGTATGT
>CBVK0101228313.1:0-18223 GCA_900067695.1 Picea abies
AGGGACAATGTGAGCCAAAAGTATAAAGGAAAGGCAAGGGCCTCTTCTCATGGATTCATGTATGTTTATCTTTTGATTTTTGGCTTCTAGCTAGTGAGCCCAACATTGGGGGTTTTGAGGGTTTTGACTTAACAAACCCTAGAGGACGATTCGGTGGTGAAATATTCCACCTAGCTTGTCCCAAGCTTGGTATCGGAGATGAAATACTCTCCCACACCATTCTAGTCAGATCTACATCATATCCAAGAGGTTCTGCATAGCCACAGGCACAGGAAGAGGAGGAGGGTGCACCATTGGGGGTTTCCAACAAAGGGAGCGCACCATCTTTGGAGAGAGATTCCCTGTAGGAGATTGGCAGGGCCGTTGAGGATTCTATCACTTGGGTTTTCATTACAGAGCCTTGGACATCAGATCTAGTGCTTTCTGAGATAGTTTTATGGCTCAGATTATTTCTTGAGCAGTGGGGCGAATTGAAGAGAAGGAGGGCATTTTTGAGATCCAGTTCTAGTCCGTTTGGAGGGGTTACACTTCAGATCTGACCCTGAGACTTCACCTAGTGACTTGCAGTGTCCTGATCTATATTTCTGGAGATTTTCAGAGCATTTGAAGGCTTCCTTCAGCAGGGCCGAATTATCTAGGGCTTCAGTCACCCAGTGGGGCACACCATTCAGTGGGGGATTTCAGATCTACAAAGATTGAGGGGGATCTTCGCGATTCGGGCACCTGGGTTGTTATTACCATCACCCGATCTATCAGTTGGCATATTTATTAGGGTGATTGGACACTTTTGGTAGCAGAGCCGAGTTATTAAGGGTTTCAACCTTCTATTGGAGCATGGCATTCTTCAGCAGGAGAGTTTGGCATTCAAATCTACTTGTATTGATCTTCATTTCTTATTCAGCCTTTGGAGGCATCTTTTGTATTAGCGGGAGAATTTTGTAGCATCTCTTATCTATTGTCTATCTTCTTGGCCATCTGTTGAACATTCCAGATCAACATCTTCATTGTAGCAGGTTTCTCTATTTTATGAATAAAGAAGAATTGAGATGTTTTGGCTTGTCTATCTTATTGCATATGGTTGAGGTATGTTCCATGGTTATCTCTTTGTGTTATTTGTTGCATACACACATATAAACACATCTAAAAGGTAGATCAACAAAGTGTTTGACGAAATAACACAACTAGGAAAAAGTTTTAAAAAGACACCAAAACAGTGATGATCCTTGCATAATGGCTTGGGATCATTACATGCAATGTAGGTAGAATACCCACATCTTTTTGAAGATTTTGGAAATCTTGTTGATATGTGTACATAATGCTCTGAGGATAGTGCATAAATAAGGAGAGGGGATTGTAATACCCCTAGGCCAAACCCAATTGTAAATGTAAATGGAAATGTACTTAAGATGATGAGCTATTTGATATCATTTTGCATGCACCTTCCATGGTATGGTGCACAAATGTACTGCGCACTAAAATGATGAAGTGTTCACATTCCAGGATATAGCGTGCAACAAACTTAAGTATGTGCGATTTTGAGGCCAGGCATCCTTTGTGTATATGTTTTTTTTTATAGGCTGATGAGTCAGTTATTATAAGCTAGGAGGCTTATGTGTTGAATTAGGTTGGAGAGATTAGATGCTAAATGCCAATGAGCCATTTTTTGTATATGTCTTATCATTAATATAATACATTTCTACCTATATATTAACCATGATAAAAGAGTATGGGGGACTAAACTCCACTAGTTAGGGAAAGGGGGGGCTAAAACTTAAGGAAAATGGCTAAGCTAGGGAGCTTAAGCCAAAAAGGAATATTATATTAATATTCCTTAAAGTATAAAGTTTGGATAATTATTTTATCCTAAGTTCTAAGGATGGGGACAAGTGGACCAAAGTAGCTCCCAACATGACAAGTGTCAACTTGGGAACATGCATACATATAGTTTGGACTTAGTTCATTTTCCCATTCATTCCATCATCATTCACTCACTCATTCAACTATCCTTTGTACCTTTCTATTACTATCACTGTACCTGTACCTGTAATTATATCAATACCATACCCGTACCTGTACCCGTACATGTACCTGGTTATATTGGGAGCTAGATGCAAGAGGCGGGTTGTTAGGCCCGTGGGATATTGAAGAGGCGGGTTGTCAGGCCCGTGAGCAATTTCTTTCTAGGTGAGAGAATTTATAGGAATTGTTTTCTCAAAGGTGCTAAACTATAGCTACAGGCCTCTGAGACTTCTAGTCTAACCTATTGTTGAATCCCTAGAAAGGAAGTGGGGCAGTCGAGGGACTGTTGAGCAGAGAAGGGGCACACTTCCTGGGGTGGGACATCCATGTGGGGAATGAGGGACTGTAGGCTATTAGTTTGATTTGGCACATGTGACAGAGTCTTTCCTATTGTCTGAGATAAATCAGCCTGGTTAGGAACCCCTTTACCCAGGTGGATTTTAGTCCTAGCTCACGGGTGACCCACTGCTAAGAGACTAGAGTGATGAGCAGTGTGGTATAAGGCTAGGAGTTTCGTGGAAGGTCTACACGTGGTTGGTGATATTCTTACCAAGATAAGTATCAATTGTGTGTCAAATTACATGCTACATTATTATTTATGTGTTTATTTTTATGGGTTTTTCCTGTGTGTGGTTTATACCTGTCTTTATATTTATGGGTATTTCCTGTATATGTTTACTGTTATTTTCATCTGAATCTATGTAATTATAGAATGTATTTGTCTGCTTTAAGTTTTATATATAAAGTTCTGCAAGAGTTTTTGTGTGTATATGTTTTAATTTGCATACAGTTCGAAATTGTTTTTATGTGGCATAGCCCAATTGGATGTTGGGGATGTTACACTGCGAAAATTCGCTGCCCAACTTGTTTTTATCCATATGCCTTCAAAATTCGCCAGGATGGACACCCGGGTTTGCCTTATGTCTAATCTATTTACTGTTAATTTCTCTGGTTTTAGCTACAAGTTTTTCATGGAAATTCGACTCTAGTTCATTAGCTAGTCCTTGAACATTTCCAACCGCCTTTGTTGGTTTCCATGCATGTGGAAAAACAGGTGGAAAGTCCCCTTTTTTTTTTCTTAGAAAAGTGTTGTTTTCTAGTCCTTGAACAATATTGTCCACCTGTTTTGGTTTCCAAATATGTGGCAGAGCAGGTGGTGAGTTTTGGTGTATGCTTAGACATGTGAAGCTTCTTTTTGGTTAGCTTAAGGTAATACAAACTTTTTATTTACAAAAAAAAAAAGGCTAGCATAAATCACATATATTCAATGTAACTATCATTAGAAATGATCAATAAATTGTCATGGATATTCCACTAGAATAGTTTGTCACAACAAAGCTAACAATTTTCTAAAATATTTTATTATGTAGTTTATTACCTTAGATCTCAAATTTAATATCACTGGAATAATGCTCAAAATTATGGAAATAACTAAAACTGAAATGAAAGAAACAAAAAAATGAACACACCATCCACAAAAATGAACACAAGATGTGACCTCGGAAACCCAACATGAGAGAGAAACCATATAGAAGGTGAGGCCTATGCTTTACTCTCTTCTTCTCAATAATGATATGCAAGTACAAAGAAAGAGATACCCACTATGGAATTTCCATGGATAGTGTGGCCCAAGTGACCGCTACAGATATATTCTACCTATTTTTTTATACTTCAATATCCCACTCCCAGATTCTATACTCAACTATGGAACAATAATAATAACAAAATAACGAAACCCCTTTCTTTCCTAGCGATCCAATAGTTAACTTAACCTAGTAGTCATATAGGGTTAGGGTTAGGGTTTTTGCATGAATCAACCCTAAATTAGTGTTATGGTTTTTGACCCTTTAGAATATTCTTAAAATTCCAAACATGACCATCCCCACATGTGTGAGTAATGGGGGCTAACATGGCATCCACTTGTACCATTGTGGTCAGCAGAGTAGGTTAACTTGTGGGAGACATAACTTCCTCATACCAACTTTGATTGATGTGATTCTCACACGATTGGAAATCCTTCTCTATGTAGAACAACGTTGATGGGATGAGAGATAATCTTGAAAATTTTTTACCCCCAAAAATGTCATTTGATGCATCAAACCAACTCTAGAAGTTTCTAGACCCCAAATCACCAAACTGGGGCATGCCCCTGAAATAGGTCATACAAGCCAATTCCTCCTACTTTTCCACCCCAAAAGTACCAAGATAAATGAAAAATGATACATTTATCCATTCTAAATAATACCTCCCCATTTAAGGAGGATTTTGTCCCTAAAAGGTTTTACTGAATGAAGTGAGGAAATTTTTCATGTACATTCTCCTTAGAGTACCATTTGGCCTCGCTTGGATGTTTCCCTTCCAACCCAACCTACCAAAGTTCATTCTAACCCTATCTACTAGTTCTAAACCTCTTCTACAAAACTATGTATTCTACCAAATCTACATGATCTTTTAGTATAAGTCCTTTATGAAAGGTAGGACCCGGTCCTCAGTTTCTTGAACCAACATGCAAGGCTCATAGAGATTTATTTTTTCCACATTCATTATTAAGTAAAAGTGCATATATTGGAGTAGACTAAGTCTATATGCATTATCACCCACCTTTTCCAATACTTCAAAAGGACCATATCATGGAACTTTGATATTTGTACCAAGAACTTGTAGCCTTTCTCTATTTGGATGCAACCAAACTCTATCTCCCACATTGAATGTTTTCTCAAGTCTATGTTGATCATGTTAGACATTGTAATTTTCAATTACTTCTTCAATGTCTCTTGTACTTGAAAATGGATCTACCTAATCTTTTCAAAAAAATATTATGCTTCCAATTCATCTCTTGTGATGTCTTCCATCACTCCTTATTGTCCATATACAACATCCAATGGAAATGGTGGAAAATACCCAAAGAATGTTTCAAAAGGGTACTTTGGAAGAAGTGTGAACTGCTATGTTATACGAGTGTTGAATATAAATCAAAGTTTAATTATAATTATTTGAATGCTTATGATTGCAACCCATTGAAAGTTGAGACAATGTCTTATTGACTACTTTCATTTTCCCATCTATTTGTGGATGGAAAGCTATATATCTCTTCAATTGCATGTCCATATTCTTCCAAAGTGTAGTCCAAAAGGAACTGAGAATTATAGTATCCTTATATGAGATGATGCTCCTTAGTATCCCAAAGTGCACCCAAGACTTTTCAAAGAACATGTTTATTGCTTCTTTTCCTTTCATGGTCTTTAAATTATAAGGCATAAGAATGCACATCTTACTAAATCTATCAACTACAAAAAGAAAATAGTCATGTCCCTTCTTGGTTGTTGGAAAATCACCCACAAAATCCATCGATATTCTATCCCAACATCTAGAGCATACAAGTAAAGGGATGGTATAAAATTTTCTTTGTGTTACTAGGTTCGTGATCCAAATTGGATCCTCACAAAAAAAAAAAAAAAATTAAAATTTTGTAATAAGAATTTAAATGTTTGTGGAAAAGTTGAGAAAATGTTCAAAATTCCCTTGGAAATTGTAATGAACCATTGTGATGGCTAGCCTTCCAAGGCATCCCATTAAAAATCAAGGTTGTGATGAAGAAGAGATTTGAATGGAACATAGAGGAGGAAATGAAAAAGGGTAGTAGAAGAGATGAGAGTTAAAGGAGGTAGTCTTCTTGATTAATGGAGGATAAAAAGACATTGAGTTTGTCCCATAATGAGAAAATATTGTTGTTGATCCATGGACATCTACAAATTTCCTACTAGTTATACACTAAATATGTATGGCACAATATCTTTGGTTTGTTTATATTTCAAGAAAAGGGTTCATAAGGATAACAATTGTTGGCACTCTAGAAGGCCAAGAAGCCCATGCAAGAAATATTTCCAATACTATAGATTGGCTAGACATTATGACGCAACCTACCCCTCAACGAGCAAGTCTCCCCACCAGGATCTCCTTCAACCACGGGCCCAAAGAGTCTAAGCTCCTCCAACTCCCCTCGGGAGTTACCCACAGTATCCTCCTTCGGAAATTGGGAATGGCAATGTTATGTTTCACTGCCCCTTTTCAAACCCTGAACTCCGAATTCCGAATTGACACCACCTGTCTTCCACTAGTACCTGGGGTCCCACGCAGCCACGTCACTCCTCCACTCGTGCGATCGGGGATCGTGGGATCGCAATTTCAACTGTCGCAAATCCTTTGCATTTGAAAACCCCGAACGCCGAAACCCCGATTCACCGGATTTGTGCCACCTGTCCTTGTTTAAAAGCAATGGTCCCTATTGATTCGGGAAATCGCTATTCGCGATCTCACGAGGTGTAAACCTCTTACCTCGCCAAACCCCGAAGCCCGATATGTGATTGCAACCGAACTCCTCCGTGCGCCTGCGAGTTAACTCCCTCGTAGTTCCTCCACGATCTGATGGTCTGCGGGGTTTCGAAGCTCCACTCGACAGCTTCAAGTTGTCGATTCTCTTCCTCTTGAAGAGTTCTCCTCTTTACCACCTTTGTTCGGTATGAACTTCACTGGGTCTATCCCCATAGTGAACCAAAGGAACTATTCCTCCTGAGCTTGATTCTTTCATCTCCTTCAGAGATTTCTCGAACACGCTCTCTGTGTCCGACCTTCGACAACTTTCCCCAGTGCTTAAGTCTCCCAGGTCTTATGCACTCACCGCTACAGCCAACCTAGCCCTTGCTTTTTCAGACTCACTACTGAGATTTCACGTTCAACCTGCACTCGCTTGCACAGCTCGAATAACAAAACAAAACTCCGGGGTATGAGATTAAGAGTTCACCTGTAGAGCCCCCCCTCAACACACTCTATGCGGAGGAATTCGACTGCACTCTATGCAGGAATCTCCAGGCTCAGACAGAGAAACAATTGAAAATCATTCTCGCCTCTCTCCCAGATTTCGAATCTGCCATGAAATCACATACACAACATATACGACGAAAGCATAAACAGAAGCAAGCATGCAACAACATAACATCAACAACACACAGAGAATAATCATACCCATAAATTGAATCAAAGCTTTCCTATTAATTCAATAACTGTACATGGGGATTCTTCACAAGTTCTCTGCTCTGATCCTCCTGTTCTCAGTGCTTCAATAATCTGAATAATGATGAATACAATGTACAAGGAGGGTGCCTATATTCGTTTTCCCTCCCAGGAGTAAAAACTGTCTAATCTACAGCTAACCCTATCTACCAGCATTAAAACTATTTAATGTCTTCTTATCTACATTACATTACAAATGCGCTTCATATGAATGCGTTCATTCAAACGACGGCACAACAATCTTCATCGTGATTCAAAAATGTATGCGCTAGTGCTGTCCAGCTGTTCTTCTCTTCCTTCCACGCTGGCTCGCTTTGATGAAGTCGTAGATGCTCCTGCATCACATTAGGAGGATAAATGTTGAAGGATTCACCTACAACTCCATCCCAAGAACCAAACAACCAAGAATAAATCTTGGAGAGTCAAGGTCAAGGGAAAAGAAGAGTTTCTTGCACTTGCAACCCAAGGATAAATGGTTTTCCAATGACCTATTGTAGTAGAAAATGCCATCTCTAATCATGAGATGGATAACGAGCTTATGCAAAAGGCATCCATTATTTATATCTTATCTTCCATCCTACGATGGAGGAACCTTATTTTGGAGGTAGGAATGCATATGTGAAGAAAAAGAAGATTGAAGGGAGTTGAATATTTTGGAGATCAAAAGTCGACAAAATTGGCAGGTGTGATCCAAATTGGATACTAGAAAAAAAAAGAACTTTGTAAACTTTGTAATAAGCATTTAATTGTTTTTGGAAAAAATGAGAAAATGTTCAAAATTCCCTTGGAAGTTGAAATTAACCCTTGTTATGGTTGGCCTTCCAAGGAATTCCATTAAAAATGAATGTTGTGATGAATAATATCATTTAATGGAATATAGAGGAGTACATGAAAAAGGGCAATAACAAAGAGGAGAGATCAATGAAGTAATATACTTGATGATCGGAGGAGAAGAAGACATCGAGTCTATCCAAAAATGAGTGAAAACATTTGTTAATACATGGCCATCTGCAAATTTCCTAGCAGTCAGTAACAATATACTAAATCTATGTATATCTCACCCTTTTGTAATCAATTTCCTACTTAATAAACTCCCCAATCAACTTAGTTTTCTTCCTAGTTAGCTTTCTATGAACATATTAGTTTCTTTGTGAGTGTTTTAATTTTTTGTAGAGTGCTCTGGGTGAGATTATTGCTCTCATTTATAGTGTATTTTTATTGCTCTTTTAACACATGGTTATGATGAAGAGTTCCATTTTGTAATTATTTTAATTCAATTAAAAACCAATTTTCATTAGTATTTAATGAATGCCAATACTCCTCCATCCATTATACTCAAAGATTAAATATAAATGATTGTCATCTCAGATCCATTGCACTTCTATAAGAGGTTTCCAAATTGGTTTAATTGAGTTTGGTGGAATGTTGGGAGTTTCTAGCATTGTTGGGCATATTTCATTTTGCTTGGCTCATTCCCCTCTCCTCTAAGCATTGTTTTTTTTTATATTCGGTGAATTAAAGGTTAGCCTTGGATGTCCAATAGCCTATATACATCCTCTGAACCAAATCTAAAATAGAGTCGACTTGCTTTCGATTGGTTGGCATTCAACTAACCCATATCTTGTTTGTTGGATTTTTCAACTAAGCATTGCAACCAATTAACAAACAATAGTTGAATAGGCATGATATTAGCCTATTTTTAATTGTATATACCTCATTTAATTTAATCTTGTAGAGTATATGTGTTGGAGAAATAGACAGGTCATAGGCCTACAATTTATGGATCAACTTGTTGGTACAAAAACGTATGCATCCTCTAATAAACCGAGATACATCTTCTTTCATTTTGGGCCAATACACATACCTTTTCAAGTTATAAAATGTCTTCCCAACACCAAAATGTCATACAACCTTGGATTTGTAAGCCTCTTTGATAAGATGCAACATTTCACCTTTAGGAACATAGATCTTGTCAAGCCTGTAGAGCAACCCATTTTAGAGATGATAATCAACCTTACCATCACTTTCTTCTACACAATTTGTGTTTGGTAGTTGTTGAAACACATATTTTAACTCCTCATCTTCCATGTGTGCATGTTTGTCTACATCATGGTAAAAAGCCTCAATGTGCATAAAGGTTCCCAGAACTGTAATATTGGATGTGGGTGGCTTTGAAAGCATGTCCACTAGCTTATTAGTGGTGTCCTTCGTACATTTTATGTCTAGATGAAATTAATGCAAAAATGCCATCCACTTGTAGTGTCTAGTTTGTTGAAGCTTACTATGGGCCTGGAAATACTATGGTGGATGGTGATTACTACGGATAATGGTTTCATTTCCCATCAAATCGTGATTCCACTTCTTAACATCTTGAACCAAGGAATAGAGTTACTTATTTTATGTAGGGTAGTTCAGGACTCCACCATGAAACATTTTAGAATGATAGCATATCGTCTTACCTCCTTGTAATAAGACCACTCCCATAACATATCCACTTGCATTTGTCTCCACTTCAAAAGGCTTATGAAAATTAGGGAATGCAAGAACTGGTGCTTGATTGATATTTCATTTTATCTCATTGAACTCATTATATTGATTCCCCCCCATTGGAAACTCTTACCACCAACTTTTATGGCATGAAGTGGTGTAGCTACAACTGAAAAAGATGCTATAAACTTATGTAGGTACTGTGTTGTCCCAAAAAATCTTCTAAATTTAGTGACATTACTAAGAACTACCCACATGAACATGGCCTCCATACTTGTAGGATCTATGTTGAAATCCCCTATGCCAATCACATACCCCAAATACACCAATGACTACTGGGAAAACTCACATTTCTTAAGGTTATCAAATAGATGATGAATTTTCAGTCTCTGGCACCTGCATAAGATGTGAGATATGCTCTTCCTAGGTAGAGATATAACCCAATATATCATATAAGTATGCTTTCACAAATGAATCTATAAAGGGATGCAATACATCATTCATCAAACGCATAAATTTAGCTAGTACATTATATAAACCAAAAGGCATTATTATTCATTCATATAGAACTTACCTTGTATTGAATGAAATATTCCAGGTGTATTCTTATTTAACGCACACCTAGTGGTATCTCAATTTGATATCCAACTTGGTGAAGTAATTGGCATGTTGCAATTGATCTAATAAATCAACGATCATGGTCAAAGAATATTGATTCTTGAGGGTGATCTCGTTCAAATCTCTATAGTTGATACACATTCACCAAGTCCCATCATTCTTGGGTACTATTATGATAGGTGACCCACAAGACGAGGTTCTTAGTTGAATTACTCCCTTCTCCATCAACTACTACAATTGTTTCTTCACCTGATTTGCTTATGGGATAGATTGTTTGTACAACCCACAAGATCTTCACTATGTGAACCTATGACATAGAACATGTTTTCATGGGATATTAAAGAATACCCCTAATTTCACTAGATATTAATAAGTACCTCCTACAATCATTTTGTTGGACCCCCCTCCCAATACATCTTTCTAATAATAATAAAACCTTGTTTTTACTAGATTCCCATTTTTATACCCACCAATACCTATAAACCCCCTAGTACCTATAATATATTGAATTTATTTTTCCCAATTTTAAAACCCCTTTTATGAATGAACATGATAAGATATCGGTCAACAAGGTGAAGTCCCTATGCTACAACCCAATATTTTGCAATGGGTAGTTAGGAAACAATTGTATCTCATGCTCCACTTCCCTCTTAGGTGGTAACCCTTTAGGCTCATGAAAATATTATTTATATTCCTACAACAACTCCTTCGACTAGAATTTATGCTCTTTAATACATCCCTCTAGATATTTCTTTACTTTTACCGATTCATCACCTGTTAATTCTCTCGTAAGAAAAGAAATATAAACTTCCTACTATAATTGATCAATTTCTTGGCTTAGTTAGCACTTAGCAAAGAGATTTTGGATTTACCTTTGTGTGCATTTAATATGAAATAATTCCCATCCTTTATCAAGTTGAATTGTTTTTATCTCCTCGTGAATATTTCATCCCTCATATACATGTAGGGGCTTCCAATCACTACACCACACACATCAAGCAATACTACATATACCTCGAATCCATCAATATTATCTGCACTTATAAAAAAAATGATCTTACACTATTTATTGACCTTGATATTTGCATCTTTATTTACCCATCCCGATGGATATGGGTTAGGATGATCACAAACTTCCAATCTAGTCTTGTTGATTATATCCTATGCTATGAGGTTGGTTTATGAATCCAAATCAAATGAAGTATCCAACTTTGTCTTCTTGACTTGTATCTTAATATGGAAGAGTTTAGTCGTCTCCTTCTATTCCTTGTGATGAAGGCTACTCAAGCTCACCTCATTCTACATTGTACTACAAAGAAAATTTTCATCTACATCTAAGTTATGCTCTACCTAATTGCCTAAATCCATGGCTGGCAAGTTCTTCTTCGTGGAATTCTTATTATGGTTCTTTAGAATTGACTCTGGATGTATAATTAACACCTATCTTCAATCTGAACATCGATATTAAAATGGTAGCAATAGTTGTTTGTATCCTTTCACTAATGTGAAATGGTCATTGTATTCTTGTCCTTTTCTTCCACTTCTTCTTCCCCTCCTTGGAAGCATCTTGGTGGTATTTCTATTTGGAACCATGTGTATATCCTTTCTTATTGTGTATATTCTCCAATTTTTATTGAATACAAGACTTGTGAATTGTCCTAGGTTTAAAGAGAATCACTTTCTTTCATAAATGGCTATGTAGAACCCCTAGATACTTGAGGAGTATGTTTGGGTTTTTGGGATATATACTGATCTAAAAATGAAAAGGTTTGTGTATAGAAATTTTGCAAGTGAAATATTTATGTGACTTAGACAATTGGATCAAGTTCACAAGAACATAACTTAATGAATTTTTACTTAACATGAACAACATAAACAGGCATAAACAACCATCAAAAGTAAGCATGTAACACAACAAAATGATAAAGGAGTTCACCCCTCTTGTGTGCTACATCTCCTGGTCAAGCTTCCAATGGATCATTTTCATTATATGCTCAAAGTGTCAAAATTAGTGCTTAACAATGCTTAGAATGAAAAATAGATGGCTTCAATGGCTCCAGAATGTCCAAAAACCCCTAGTTGGGCTCTTCCTGCACCTGGTTTGGAAAAAAACAGAGAAAAATACACCTCCTAGAAGTTTCTCCCAATAACTTGTTGTCTCTACTCGCTAAAACACACCTCTATGTCAATGAACCTAGCCTCTGTGTGTTTCTCGTTCCAAAACCCAGCACACATGCCATTCCACAATTTTGGTGAATTTGTTGCATTGTTAGCATGCCAAGCGCCTTAACCATCGAAGGTTGTGGTTGCGTGGCCCCATGTGGCCAAGTGCTGAACTTAATTCTCACACCCGTCTGATTGACCATTGATTACCCCGCATGATTGGTTATATGGTATGGGCCCATGTCCAAGGGTTGGGGCCAAGCCCCAGCCTGAACCTCCCACCGAATTATCCAAAGGTCAAATTCAAATAATTTTAAATACATATATGGTTAAGAAACAAAGTGCGGGTGAGATGGTAGCTCGGACTTTGAAAATCCTTTTTCCATGTCCGTAGTTCATGGGTTTGACTCTGGTGGAGTCCTAACAAATTATTAAACCACACAACCAACAATGGGGTGCTCCGTGGCGGCCCCTAGCTGGGCTACGTGGCACCCCTCCATTTTCCCCATACACTAACACATGTCAGCAAACCATTGGTCCATGTCCCTGCCAACTAAGCTTCCAAATCACCTTCCATGTCAGTTTCTTAGTCATCCTGTATGGTCGTACGGTCATCTGCCACATGGCCTGTACAGACTACACAATCAACATTTTGCCTGTTTGGAAAAATGGACAGAACATGATATCTCGCTCATACGAAATTTGTTTCAGCCATTTCAAGTTGTGTTGGGATTGTGAGGATGAGATCTATACAATGAATCTATTTTCGAGCAATTTCAAGCAATTTAATTTTTGAGCATTTTTTTGATCCCCTGGATCACTCCTCCCCATTGGGAAGCTTTTGGACCTCCAAAAGACTACTTTCAATCAATCTGAAGATGAGGGTACAGTTCCCTCACCTTTCCAACGTCACTCCATTTATCTTTTCTTGAATTTGTGCCTTTAATACCAACACGAAGGTATTCCACATTCCCTCGTTTTGAAGTTCTTATCTTTCTATCAAGGCTTATATCCTCATGCAATTCTGAAAGATATTCTGGAGAGAATTCATCTATGGAAGGAATCTGAACTTGCTCTCCTTGATCATCAATCAAAGGAGGCTCATACAATCTCAAATTCTCAACATTAACAATTGCATGCATTTGCATATAAAGAGGCAAATCCAAATGGAAGGCATTATTACCAATCTTTTCAAGAATCTTGAAAGGTCCATATCTAATTGGTTTCATTTTTTTACCTTCTCCTTTAAGCCTCTCTTTGCTAATGTAAATCCAAACTTCATCTCCAACTTGGAAACTGTGATCAATGTCAGGCTGCTAAATTGAAGCTTTTAAGTGTCCTGAATCACTAAATTGTCAAACCAGGGTTGGTAAACTTCGAGTTGATACACAGTATGTGCAGGCAAGCGTCTAGTCTTTATTTGAATGCTATCCTAAGAATAAAACACACACCTATTCTGAGAACTTGAATTCTAATAACTAACTCGAAACTTAGCATTTCCTACTAAGTCATAAACAGAAGAAAAAACAGTCTTGTGCTCAAATGATGGTACTGCTATCTCTATTCAAAAGCGTAGTTCTACAAAGTCATTCTACCTCCATGTTCAACCATCTACCATCAGCGTTTTCGTTTAAGTCATGACACACAGGGTATTATCGAAACTGCATTCATTCTGAGCATCCAAAACAAATCTAGTGCTATCTATAGGAAAACAGAGTATTATGCTACTACTGGTACCAGGAGCTCCTTTCGTCCTAACTATAACCTAACTATTCTAAGCACGCAAGGCAACTACTGTTTAACAAAGAAAAATGCATGCTACTCCTGAGTTACATCTGAAGTGAAAATGAAAACCAAACAACCATATGCATATTCTAACCCTACAGGCATCAGTACTGCGTTTAACATTCATCAACAGAAAAAGATAACAGTCTGGAAATTGAGTCTATTGAGAGATGAATAAACACAATTCTGAAGCTTTTAATCTGTCATGGAAGCAAGCATTAACCCACTGCAATAAACTGAAACTATGATAAACCAAAGCTAAATCTGTGAACGCTAAGTTACTTCAGATGCGAGCTATCCAATATTGAAACAAACTAAAGCTACAACAACACACACTAAATCTATGACAAACTAAACGCAGCGACTTGCACCAGTTTGGCGGGCCCAACCAAATGGCACAAACGCTATGGGAAAACGACCAGAGCCGACTAAATCATACGATGCAGATACAGTGTAACTCCACGCTTCATTAACTCATTAAAACGGTATTCAGATCATATGACAGTCAACATATACGCAACAACAATTTGTATTCAAGACATAAGTTCATGGCATAATCTGATAACAATAGCAAGCGGAAACTGTAATAGTAACAGTAGTGGTAACCCGTTCTCAGGAGTGATCCCCGGGTTTTTATAATAGTCTTATTGTTTATAACAGTCGAAACAAAGATGCATCAAACAAACGGATCCCCGATCCGAGAATAGTCTTGCAATCAAATTGAAAACTTATTTCACAACTTCATGACACGTAGTGTCACGAAGTGTGAACACTGAAGAATAATCAATCCAGGCTTCATGATGTCTTCGAGCACTCTCTGGCAACGGCTCTAGCTGTCCTGTGAACCTTCCTGCCCCTCATTCGAATCCATAACGCACACCATAATGCACAACTCTCGAACGGCTCCACTGGTACCTCCACGGGTGCGAGTTGGTACCTGGTACCGGCATCCTGTTCCAAAGATAGCAGTGGTACCTAACCCAAGTGATATTAGTCACATTATCAATTGAAAATATTAAAGTGCATAAAAATAGTTTGAAATGTAAAGATACCTTAGGTGACCCCTTTTTGCATGGTAGAGAGATGTTAAGTATGTCAAAATGAGGTCAAAAGGGTGGTACTGGCATATGAATGGAGGGCTGTGGTATAATATAGGCAAAGAGCATGGTCAAAACTGGGGACCAACATACCCCCACACTGAAGTTCTTGCCTGTCCTCAGGCAACAAAAATAAAAAATACTTGGTCGCCATCAAAGGGTTGCAACAGCTGCAACCAACATCTGTAGCCTTTCCTGCTTCTTCATATTCCTCATTTCTTTCTTAAGGACCCTGTTGATTATCACATGCTTCTTAGCGATCCTCTGAAGATGTTTGTTTCTTTTGAAAATATCCCTCTTTCTATGCTTTAACCTTTCAATTTTTGATAAGAGGTGATTTACCCTGAGATTCAGGAGTTCATTTTCTGTTTTAACATGTCTGTCCAATACATGGTACTCATGCAATTTTTCCTTCAATCTGGTGTTCCTGTTCTCCAGCCTCGCCACCCTGGGCTTCAAGGATCAACTGGAGGAGAGCTCGCAGTGGGTTTCAATTGTTTTCTCTTGCTCGAGCTGTACTAGAGGGCTCGATGCATGTGTGAGTTCGTCGGGACTTTGAACAGGGGTATGAAATTTATCAGAATTACAGCCTGAACTGGATGCAGGAGTGAATTGGTCTGGGCTGTGCTCAGAAGTATCAGCTGGATCAAAATTATGGTCTGGGCTAAGTTCAAAAGGATTAACTGGATCAACATCACGATTCGAACTGAGTTCACAGTTGTCAATGGGGCCAGGTCCATCGGTGTTAGCTGGGCTAGGTTCGGTAGTGGGTTCTTTGGGCATGTGGACAGAGGTACTGGTTGGTACTTGGACGAATTCATTCTGCACAACTTTCTTGGGTGTGGTGGCCTGCCGGTTGGTCCTACGATTTTTCCGAATGAGCTGAGACAACGTCCATGTCATCTCGGATGGCTCCAGGGCTTCCTCGTGACCATCTATGCTTTCTAGTCTTTCTTGCGTGGGGTAGCTAGGTATTGAGTCATCCATCCCCGTCACTACACTTTTGCATTTTCTCTTTGGGTTCCTCCTAGGCTGATCAATTGGCTCAACTAGCTCCTCCACATTGATTACATTATCAGCAGCTGGGGGAGATCTTAGGACTGTAATGTTCGCCTCGGTGGGTGTGGTGACCTCCCCAATTTCAGCATGAGTTTCTACCTTGTCGTCGATTGGAGGTTCGGGCTCGGGGTTCTCAGCAGAGTCTTTAGTTAGGGTCTTGACTTTCTTTATCTTGGGGGTCGGCTTTTTGTGTGGGGCAACAGGCTTCCCCTTTTTAGCTTTTGACTGGGCCCGAGCGAGGGTTTTCGCAGCAAAGAGGTCCCAAGTCTCTTGCTTTTTTGACAGTGCAAATGTAATCAAAATCTTAACTAAGCCGAAGTGAAATAGACTCCCCCTAAACTCACTAACCCTTTGAACCTGCTCAACCATTCTTTTCAAACTTTTTAACAGGAAAAATGGTACATTCAGCAAGGTACCTGTGAAGTGCAGTAAAATTCGGGCGTGGCAGGGGAAGATAATGGTGTATCGACCCTCGCATGTTAAATAACGCTGAAGGATGATCAACACCTGCGCCCACTGTGGCTCTAGCCAGGCCCACGACGTTCCCTCGATCCATTTTGTGTTCCGGTACTGGGGTTTTAACAATTGCGCATAGAGCTCCTTATCCACTGGTTGTCCCTTTGTCCACCGCTGGCCTGTGGTGGGTAACTCAATCGCCTCTGCGATAAACTCCTATGTGACCCTGAACTCCAATCTGTCCACCTTGGCGGTCTCGCCATCGAAATGCAGCGCGAATTGAAGGGTGATGGCATCGTCGTACCCATTGAACTTTTTCAGGAATGGTTCCCATCTGGCTTGCTTGAAAATTTCTCTCGTGGCCTTATATTCCGGAAGGGCTTCCAGGTTAGCATAGGTTTTTGGTTCATGGCGGTTGGTGACCATAGCTCCTTTTGGCATAACAGGGAGAGTCGATCGGTAGCAGTGGAGGTTGGTTGAGGGCAACAAGAGCGATGAAAGGGGAGAATGCGATAGGGAATATGGTGAAATGAACGATCGAGCAAAAACAATATGAAAAGATTTGAATCGTTATGGAATCAGATAAGGTGTCGGGTCATGATGGAGATCGTACGGGGTGTAGAACTATGATAACCGAGTCAAATCGAAATAAGTCCCGGTTATGGTGGATGTTCATGACACGAAATGCCATGAAGGTTCAGTAATTAGGTACCAATCATAGAAATGATGGAATGTTAAGGGGTAGTTAAGGCACTTCGTAATTCAAACATTAGTATGCAACTTTAATACAATCAATCGATATGAACTTATACACACCTAAGTTACATTACCTTTACCCACTGTTATGCAAAGTTTGTTGTGAAATTATCGTTTGAGGCTAATCTGGATCTGAAGGCATGCAAACATTATAGCTTCTCTGGTCCTTTTAATGCACCTGTAACTGATGCACTATGCACTGGTACTGACTGGTACCACTGGAATATTCACAAATCTGAGTTACATTACCTCTCCATCGATATGAAAGTCTTGTTGTGGGATCATCTTTTGATGCTAAGTCTGAATTTGAAAGCATGAAAGGTGTAGCTACTCTGGTTTTTCTGCTGGGCCTGTAACTGATAAACTCGGTACTGGTACTGACTGGTACCACTGGGATGTTCAGGAGTCTGTTGAACAACTAATACCATTTCTGAGAAAAACTTCCTGTTATGACAACAGATTATCTTAGGATGACCCCTGAACCTGGCTTCTTGTTCTGTTCTGCAAAAGATCACTGAAATCATGTCTTCAATCAGCTTCAAAGCTTCATTCCTGGTACAAGTCTGATTTGTGTGAATAGATGTGCCGGAGTCGAACACAAACAGAAATCATCGGATTACCAGCCATTGATGAATGCTGTTAACCGATGCGAGACGACCCACCTGTGATGTCAATGGGCCTCAAGGTACCTATAGCACATCCTAAACAGGTAC
>CBVK0101228315.1:0-15178 GCA_900067695.1 Picea abies
ATCATATAATTGACTGGTCTGTGATCCAGGTGGAACCGGAGGGAGAATTCTTGCCAGAACCCCAATGCATATTGGACAGAAGGGAAACCCAACTCCGGAACAGAACCATTGCACAGGTCAAGGTGCAGTGGAAACATTTTGGCCCAGATGAGGCTACATGGGAAATGGAGGATGCCATGAGACAGGCATATCCGATTTTGTTTACTTCTGTACATGTAATTCATGTTAGTAACTAAGAACATCGAGGACGATGTTCCTTTTAAGGGGGAGGGAATTGTAACACCCTGTTTCCCCCGGATTGTAAATATAGATGAACTGGTCAAGGACTATGGAAAAAAACTCATAAGTATGAATGTATGCTATAAATGGACCTGCAGGAAGAGGTCAACGAATGTAAATGATAGTTTGAATTTATTGCAAAACTGCTGAGAGGGGATATGCAGAAAAAGAGACCACGATGGCGGTGGAAGGCACCTGAAAAGGTGGCGTTAACTTCCACTGAGAATTAAATACCGTATTTGGACTCCACTGGCCCGGAGAACCAAAAGCGGCTCGCTGGCCCTGAAAATTAAATGCTCGCAGACTAGTAGGCAGATGTCTTGATGAGGGATGGGATGGTGAACCGCCCATCCGTAGGGACGTCAGGCATGATCAGTGTGAGGGAAATCGTGCCACACGCAACCTCGTGAGAGGATAAGGCGTATGGATGAAACGATTGAAAGGGGGCAGACGCGAGGGGAACTATGGCAATTTTTCACGCAGAGTGAGTGATCGCAGGAGGGAGGATTGCAACCTTTGCTCCTGGGCACTGGTAGACGGAGAGACGCAGTCTCAAAGCATCGCGGTCTCAGCTCGGGGGTGGCTAGTGGTAAATCCTTTGGGAGTCGTTGAGCCTATGGTTGGGTGGAAACGAGCACCCCTCTCAGTAGTTGCACCCACTTCTGAAGTTATTTCTGATAAGTGTTTTGTTCATATTGCATCTTGATATTTATATGCTGACATATATTCTCATAAACTGCGAATGATCTCATTATAATAATGTTTGTATGGTGCTAGGATCAGTGATAGTAGTTGTATATTTGTATGAGAAGACTACGTATGGCTTATGCCTTCATGAATCGTTATTTTTATGCATACTGATCTAACTTAGCCTTCACGTCTGGTTCTCGGGAGAATGATACCCCTACCTGTCTCAGACAATACCCTGGGTAAACCTCCCCGTAGAGATACCCTCCTTGAAAAATATATGAAGAACTGTGGGGGATAAGATGAAGGCGTAAGACCTTAGTAAACCTGCACGAGGAGGAACGATCCTCTTGAAAACCCGGGATGACAGCATAAGGATGAAGTATTGAATCGACGGACGAGATCCCGTTGAGAGAGTTGTAGTCACTCACCACCGTCAGATCGGAGGAGAAAGATGGGAAGTTAAGTACCTTATCCCTGATAGGTGATGATCGATGGATGAGATTTCATCGGGGAATCTGCGGTCACACCCGACCGTTCGATCGGTAGGAGAGTAGTAGGAAAGGGCGAGGCTACGAGAGGATCTGAGCCGTCCATATGAGGAGGACAGGTGGCAGAGATCCATGGATCTCATGAGTTCGGGACTCGCGGGGTAGAAGTCCAAAAGTTGGACGCTTTAAGTCGTGAGTGGCGAGGCTACGAGAGGATCTGAGCCGTCCATCTGAGGAGGACAGGTGGCGAAGATCCAGGGATCTCGTGAGTTCGGGACTTGCGGGGTAGAAGTCCAAAAGTTGGACGCTTTAGGTCGCGAGTGGCGAGGCTACGAGAGGATCTGAGTCGTCCATCCGAGGAGGACAGGTGGCAGAGATCCAGAGATCTCGTGAGCTCAGACTCGCAGGGTAGAAGTCCAAAAGTTTGGATTCTCTAAGTCGCGAAGTAGCGAAGCAGTGAAAGGCTGTGAGCCATTCATTTGGGGAGGACAGGTGGCAGAAATCGAGGAGATCTCGCGAACTCGGGAGCTCGCAGGCTGAATGCCCAAGTATTTGGCATTAAAAGCCGCAAGACACGATGTCACGAGTGGCGAAGCCACGAGAGGTTCTGAGTCGTCCATAGTTGAGGACACGTGTCAGGAGATCCAGAGGAATCAAGCATCGATAAATCGGGGTTTGCGAGAGCAAGGAAACCTTCCCGCTTGGAATCGCGATACGCGATTTCCTGACACGATCCTAACCGTCCATTTTGGAGGATGCGTGTCAGGAGATCCCGAGGAGTCAGGGATCGAAAAATCGGAGTTTTCAACTGCATGAAATTCTTACATGTTGGAATTGCGACCCGCGATATCTCGATAAGGATCTAAACCGTCCATTGGCAAAGGACACGTGGCTGAGATCAAGCGCCATCAATGTTTGGCGTGTCGGGAAATCGGCATTTCCAGAGACAAGAGGACGGGGAAGTCCCAGGTGAAAAACCCTGACATAATCTGAGCCGTCCGTTTAGAGGGACAGATGTCGAAGATCTGATGAAAATTGAAAGATCGGGAATCGACATTCCTGAGGTCGAAGGAACCAGGATATTGAAAGTCCCGAAACCCCGAGAGTTAATCGGGACCACCCAATTGAGAAGGACACGTGGCAATCATCAGTGCCCTTGGGGAAAAACCCTGATGAAAGGATATGACTGCGGTCATATAGAGGGAGGTCATATGGACCAAAAGGTTTATTCCAAGGGACTAGCGGGAGCTAACGTCATATCGGGATATCGGGGATTCCAAGGACCAAAGGCTTACGTATTTCAATGTTGTGATATTTGAAACCCCGATGGATGGGAGAGATTCTTTCGGAGGATCTCTGAGTCTATCCTGACCATCAGATGTGGGGATAAGACGTCAACTTAAGGCAGGACATGAATAAACGATAGAATAAGCGACATGCGGATCTGGACGGCCAGAGTTCAACCGCCCAAATCCACGACTGAGGTTCCATTTCGGACCCCCCTTGCCATTCTACCTTTAAGGGGGGGGGGGGTCCGGAATTGGGCGCGCAACTCTGTAGAGGTTTATTCCTATTGGCCATTTGCTGACCTGGTAGGAACTCGCCCCGTTGGTCGGGCGCGTAGATATTACTGTAGCGCCGAAGCGCAGAATACCAGAGACACTATGATCGAACAGAGCCGTGAACATATTCCCCGATCACGTGGGAATGGAGAAGGAGCCAGCTTACACTGGGCCTCCATGGTTATCTAGGGGTTCGAGTCTGACAGAGGACCGGAAAAATTTGATTTTGTTGAGTGGGTGTGTTACAGGTGCAAGCTTTATGCGATCCTTGTGCTAAACGAAAAGGGAGTAGTAGAAGGTCTAGAACACCTTCCAGTGGTGAAGGAGTTTGCGGACGTATTTCCAGAGGAGTTGCCTGGGATGTCGCCAGAAAGAGAATTGGAGTTTACTATAGACCTGAAACCAGGGACTGAACCGATAGCGAGAATGCCTTATCCGATGTGGACCCCGGAGTTGCAAGAGTTAAAAATGCAACTGAAGGAGTTGCTGGACCTAGGACTGATATGTCCTACTCTGTCACCATGGGGTGCACCCGTTATTTTCATTCGAAAGAAGGACAGATCGTGGAGGCTTTGCATTGACTATCCTCAACTGAACAAGGCTACGATCAAGAATCAGTACCCCTTACCAAGAATTGATGATATGTTTGATCAAATGAAGGGTGCGACGGTGTTCTCTAAGATCGATTTGCGATCAGGGTATCACCAGTTACGGATCAAGGAGGATGACATCCCTAAGACCACTTTTAAGACAATATTTGGACATTATGAATTTATTGTTTTACCGTTTGGACTGACAAACGCCCCAGGGGTATTTATGAGCTTGATGAACGGGGTGTTCCGCGAGTACTTGGACAAGTTCATCCAAGTATTCATTGACGATATTTTGATCTGCTCTCGGACGACGGAGGAGCATGACGAGAACTTGCACTTGGTACTACAGTGTTTGCGAGAGCACAAATTATATGGGAAGCTATCCAAATGCTCTTTTTATCAATCGAGGATTCACTACTTAGGGCATGTCATCTCCGGCGAAGGTATTGCCGTGGATCTAGCCAAGGTTGAGGCTATTATGGAATGGCCTGCGCTGACGAATGTCACAGAAGTGCGTAGCTTTATGGGTTTAGCCGAATACTATCGATGGTTTGTCGAGGGATTTTCGAAGATAGCAAGTCCGATCACGGAATTGCAGAAGAAAAACAAGAAGTTTTTTTGGACTGAGAAATGCGTGGAAATATTTTCAAAGGCTTAAGGAGTTGCTGACAATAGTGTCGATACTAAAAGTCCTTGACATGGATGTAGACTTCTTGGTATGCACTGACGCATCCAAAGAAGGTTTAGGTGGAGTCTTGAAGCAAGACGGATGAGTGATTACTTACATTTCGAGGAAACTAAGAAGGCATGAGGAAAACTACGCGACACATGATTTGGAGTTATTAGCCATAGTATATGCCTTAAAGGTATGGAGACACTACCTTGTTGGACGGAAATTTGAATTAAAGACTGATCATTGTGGATTACAACACGTTTTTACGTAAAGCGACCTGAACGTGCGACAACGGCGTTGGTCGGAATTGGTTAGCGAGTACGACTTCGATATTACTTACATAAAGGGAATAGTGAAATGAGTGGCGAATGCTTTGAGTCGGAGGCCACACATCTTTTCAGTGTTGCCTCTTCAGACGAATCTATGTGAGAATATTCTCACTTTACAGCGTGACGATGACTGGTACAAAGAAGTCGAGGATTTTATTGGACAAAACACAATGATGGTACCACGATATGAGGGGTATGCATTTGATAGCGATGGTTTATTGAGGCTTAAAGGTCGGATTTACATACTGCCAAATGACGAGTTGAGGATGTTGATCCTGAGTGAGGCTCATAGAGCAGTTTACATGGCTCACCCAGGAGTCACAAAGATGAGGGCAGACCTTAAACCCTTATTCTTCTGGAAGGGAATGAAGGCCGACATAGTCAACTTTGTGGCTAGATGTCTTGAGTGTCAGCAGGTAAAGGCTGAACATAGACACCCGGTAGGATTACTTCAACCACATGCCATTCCAGAATTGAAATGGGAAGTCATTTCAATGGATTTTATTGTTGGACTGCCACTGACGGCAAGGAGACATGACTTGATTTTTGTAGTAGTGGACACTCTGACAAAGAGTTCTCACTTTATTCCGGTGCGTATGACGTATCAGGCACCTGACATAGCGAGAGTTTTCATCAGTGAGATTGTGAATCTGCATGGCATGCCTAAAAAATTATATCCAATCGAGGATCGGTGTTTACCAGACGATTTTGGATGAGTTTCCAAGAGGCCTTGGGAACCCAACTTAATTTTAGTACTGCGTATCACCCAGAGACTGACAGATAGATAGAATGTACGAACCAAACCTTGGAAGACATGTTGCGCCTGTACGTAATGGACCAACAAAAGCATTGGGAGGAATTCTTGCCTCTAGTAGAGTTCGCTTATAACAACAGCTACCAGAGCACCATTAAGATGGCACCTTTTGAGTTCCTTTATGGGCGACCGTGTCGGACGCCCTTAAGTTGGGATCGGCTTGAGGATAGGGTCCTGGTGGGACCAGAAGCGATCCAAGAAATGGAAGAGCAAATGCAAACCATAAGACAAAGGATAAAAGAAGCGCAGGATCGACAGAAGAGTTATGCCGATGCGCACTGAGTCGACCGTAGTTACGAGGTCAGTGATCGAGTCTTCTTGTGGTTTAAACTGCATAAGAGTTCGATCAAGTTTGGAAAGGGAGCTAAACTCTTTCCTAGGTTCGTGGGACCTTTTGAGATTGTGGAGAGAAAGGGGCTCGTGGCCTATCGACTAGCCTTGCCTGATTCTTTGAGGCGTATGCACGATGTTTTTCATGTATCTGTTTTGAGACATTATATTAGTGATCCTACACACGTGATTGACATGAGTTCCTTGCAGGTATCCAACGAGGGAGCTCTCACGGCTGAGCCAGTCCGCATTTTACATCATTGCGTTCGACAGTTACGACGTCGAACGGTAGATCAAGTCAAAGTCCCGTGGGACAGTTATAGTCTGCACTCGGCGACCTGGGAGGATGCATATGATGTGCGCCAATAGTTTCCATTTTTGTTTGATAGATAGACTTATGATACTGGGGTACTTATGATATTGTGGTGCATTTATTTCGGCATTTATACTGAGAAACTTCGGGATGAAGTTTAGACCAAGAGGGGGTGTATGTAACATCCTTCTCTGGCGCACTTACCAAACTTATTCTTTGAGGACACTTGCTCGCAAGTGATCTGGATTTTTATGATGATAAAACTTTTTTTATGATGATAAAACTTTTTCCTTCATTATGATGCGTTAAGTTATATGAAAGGATTTTTTTACTACTTTGATGTAGACAGGTGCTGCTGACTCAGTTTCATTGAGTGTGCAGGGTTTCGGACCTTGAGGATGCAGAGGTATTGGTGGAACTCCCTTGGACTCTGGATTGAGTCAGGGAGTGGGCTCTTTGGGTTGTTTCATTTACGGTGATATTGTGTTGTTTTGATGATATGCTATTGATTGTATGATATGTTGTTGACATGATCTGACATGATGGTTGATGATGCAGGCTGACGATAGATTGCTGACCAAGACTCACATATGGAGTAAAGGGGCCACACATGATTTCCAAAGAGGTTGAGGGAGAGGTGTGGACAGCAGCCCTGCCACAGCCTACTAGCACTCCCACCGTGGTTCGAATTGTAGGTTAACGATTACCTAGTTCGAGAGGATCCACAATGCCGTGAGGGCAGACTACGATAATCGCTCACGATGATTCTAAGGGGTGTGCAATAAGGCGGGGGCCTTATTCCTTAGAGCCCTTAGTCTCCCACAATTTCACCTAGTAGAGTGTTGACTCCAGGGGTTATAGATGTCTACCAATCCATCAAGTCAGCGAGTGGCACCCTTGGAGCACGTGGTGCATCCTGAAGGGCACCTCGCGCAAAGAAATACAAGTCCGCGAGTGGCACCCTTGGAGCACATGGTGCAACCTGAAGGGCACATCGCGCAAAGAAATACAAGTCAAAGAGTGGCACTCTTGGAGCACGTGGTGCATCCTGAAGGGCACGTCATGTAAATAAAAACAAGTCAGCGAGTGGCACCCTTGGAGCACGTGGTGCATCCTGAAGGGCACGTCGCGCAACAGAAGCAAACAAGGTGAGTGGCACCCTTGGAGCATGTAGTGTGTCCTGAAGCCACATCGCATGGATGATGATGGTGAGACAACCTAGATGACCCTAAGACCTTAACGCCTGATAAAACTCTTAAAACGACTCCCCTAATGAATTGTCTCCTAGTTCGATCTAAACCTAAGTTTAAAACATCTCAAAAATAAAATTTTGTTAAGCCCTAAGAAAAGATCCTACAAAATTAAACATAAGGGCATAAACTAAAACCCTCCTATGTGTTAGTTAAAGTCTTCTTAAACTAAGGGGGGGTAAAGTAATGAGGGGGATAAATTAATTGAAACCAAGGATTTTTAAATTTTAAAGAAGATTAAAATTATCTAAGAGAGGGAGTATAAAAATTTAGGATTTTAAAAATATATTTAAAAGACTAGTAAGCGCAATTATCATTTTGGGTTTAACAAAAAAAAATATAAAATAAAGAAAAAGGGAAAAAAATAATAAAAAGAGAGAAATAAAAAAAAAATAGAAATGAGGAAACTTGTAATAAAGGAAACTCAATAAGGGAAAGTAGGAGACATAGGGTAAAAATCGAAAAGGAATCAACATTTAAGGAGTTACTAAAAATCAGCAACTTCATTTTAGGAATGTTATTAAAAGCATTAGAGGGGATCTAGGAACCCTAGGAGTAATTTAAGGAACGATTTTTGGAGGGAGTGAGGGAATTGAGTCTTTTAATTTTAAAAAAAAGAAATTAATTTTTGGAGAACCATCGGGATGAGTGACACTTGGACGACAGAGAATGTTTAGAGGTTTGTCATTAAAAATTAAATTAATAATGATTTAGGAAAGTAGGTGGGTCTCAAATTTCTATAAAAGAAGGGGAAAAGAAGGAAGAAGGAGGAACGGTTAGCGTAACGTTACGCTGCCGAATTGTGCCTTGACGGATTGCTTGTGATGATTTGGGTTTATCTCAGCTGTGTTGGAGTGGTAGCTCAGCCGTGGAGGCGAGCTGAGAAGCTAGTCTTATCTCTGGTTCTTGTGTGGGCCCTTTGCGGCTCGGGGGGCTAAGGGGGAAGCAGAGTACCCCTAGTGTTTGGCTGGGAGGTACTGGTGAGCTTTCTGCGGTCGGCGAGCAGGAGTGGCAAGGAGCGCGGGTCTTCGATCGAGGCATAGACAACATACAAGGCAGGCACAAGGAAATAGGTACGCTCGTTTAAATTATTGAGTATATTGCATTTGATATTAAGCTGGGAACTGTAAGATGATTGTAATGTTCTAAAAAGGCCAGTCCTGGCAATCTCACTTGCTGATATATATTATGGAATTAAAACTAGATCTGACATTCCCTCTGGCACTTTGTTGGTTTTTATTTCAAGGATTCAGTTGATCTGGTTTTCAGGTTTGGTATCCGTCTGTTGAGCGTTTGGAATTTTTACTTTTATTTTTAAAACCCTCTGTGTGTTGATTGAGTGTTTCATTCAGACTGGCATTATCGGTGGTGGTGTTTTCTCTTTTGGTCAGTGTTTTTATATGAGATAATTGTGATTTTTATTGAGGAAAGGCTCTGCGTTTTTATAATATTAATTTTCATCCTGTGTTTTAAATCTACCATTACTGGAATGATGTGTGCTATCGTCGAATGCTGCATTTAAGTATTTAATTTTCTGATGCGTCTTACTGGAATGATGCGTGTTACCTTTGAATGGTGCGTCTTACCGGAGTATTGCTGGGCGTTGTATTTGCCACTGTATTCTGGGCAATTTTGCACTATAGAATGGGCGTTTTTGCATTTGCTTTTGGGCATTTGGCAGCTATAGAAAGGGGCGTTTTTGCAGTTGTCTTATTGGGCGTTTTCTTTCTTTACACAGCGACAATCCTTTTTCGGCGTTTTTACCTTACACCGTGAGCGAATCTGATATTGGGCGTTTTTATTTTTAGCTTGAACGATTCTCCTATTGGGCATTTTATTTTATACAATGGACAATGGCTATATGGGGTGTTTGGTAGTTATGGGGTGTTTTTCATTTACAGTGGGAAAATGTGCACCCCGAAGCAAACCCTATCTGCGTTTAAATCTCAATTGGAAAACCTAGACTGTTTTTACCTCTGTCTAAACTTGGATTTCGTTTCAATGACTTGGGCATTTAACCTATTTATGTTTGATGTGTGTGTTATATCTTTTAAATGACTGAGTGCGCACCTAATTCTACAGGCGTTGTGCAGACATGCACGTTATTTTTGCGTTTGTTCATGCATTTCATTATGTCTGGGCAATGTATTTAGTGGCGCGTTGTTTTTGTTTAATTGGGGTGCGTTTTAATCATGGGTTCCTTTCTGACGGGGCAATATAGCAGTTGCGTTTTTCTATCTTTTTCTGTGTGTTTGATCGAGCATTTTTCCCTAATTTGCGGTCTGCATTTTGATCATAATTTCGTTCAGAGTGGGCATGAATACAATCGATGTGTTTTTCCCTATTGTGGACTACGTTGATTATGTAGAAGGATAGAAACATTTCCCTGTTGTATGGCTTTTGAGTTATGCTTATCAAATTCGTCCATGTTTCATGGGATATTGGTTAATTGTTAGGCTTGAAATAACTGATTGATTAGTTGGTCAAATTGTGATACTCTCTTTCTTTGGTTCACTTGGGATTAGTTGTGTAATATTGCTTCGATCTGAGTTGTGTCCCACACTACTTATGATTCTTTTTATTTTTGTTTTTTTTATTTCAATGGATTATTTGATTATGAAACTTTACCACAATCACAGGCTTATTAAATGTATTATTACTTACAATTAAATCAATTTAGATTTTTAATTACACTTTTAACAACTTATGAAGATAGCTGTAAGTTTTGTAGTGAATATTTCTTCAAAATAAAAGGTTTTATAAACAAGCATGAAATGTAAGCTGTTTAATTTCTCTTAATTTTCATGCATATTACATAATGGTATAATGACCCAATATATTTCTTTTATTAATACAAAGATAGTTCAAACTAATAAGTATCAAATAATTGCAGATCCAAACACTTTTTATTGAGCCTCAAAAAGTGAGTTATTTTTAGGTATGAGATTGAATGGACAAAATATTTGAGAACAATTGCATTAAGATGGTATATACTGGACGAAAAAAATTGAGGAGAACAATGGACAACAATTACTTTAAAACTTGAGTAATTTAAAAAAAAGTAGGGTCATGCTTCCATTGATTTAAAGGAATTATCCTTATAATAGTTTCAAGTATTCATTTGAATGAGAGGGTAGTTGAAGATTGAATACTTCTTGTACTAGGTGCCAATTCATTCTTGTAATGAGAGTAAAATTAAACTATGCATATTCAAAGGGACTAATTATTGGTGTGCAACCCTTTGTAACTATCACCTACAATGACTAAAAAAAACAATGTGATTGTAGACATACTTTCTCTCAATAACTTAACTGCTGAGTTGTAGGTTCTATATGAATTATTTTCTTGTCTTGCACCTCCTATAGAAGACGTGGTTGCTTCTTCGTCTATGGTTGTGCTGGGTTGAAAAAAATTGTCTATTGGTCGGCTTGTGTCGGGCGGGATATAGACACCTTATGTGGCCTTAGCATATATGTCTGAGTGTATTTTCTGTAAAGGATCCAGTGTTGTATCAAGAGTCTCGGGCCCTTTAAAGGCAGGGTTCCACTCTTGCGACACACCCGACGGGGTTACTAGTTTCTGCTTGAGCAGTTGCCTAGGAGCCTGTCTAATCTTCTTTCGAGAAGACATAAGACTAAAAGCCCTACTTTCTTGTGCAGAATTAGTGAACTCTATTGATGGATTCTTCCTTCTGTGACTGTATTGTACTTAACACCTGGTGTCGTTTTCTGCTTACAGCTGCTAGTTGCACGCCTTATGTCTAGGGGCATTTGTTTCTTATTGTGACGGTGATATGTCGGAGTCGTCTTGTTGTGTTCGTCTTGCCTGCATCTTGTTCTAGGTCGGGTTACTAGTTTCTGCCTGAGCAGTTGGCCAAGAGCCTGTCTAATCTTCTTTCAAGAAGACATAAGACTAAACGCCCTGCTTTCCTGTGCAGAAATAGTAACCCTAACACCAAGAATTTTTCCCTTTGTATTCTTACTTTGCGCCCCGAGTATGTCTTAATGTTTTTGTTGTGCGTCGTCTGCGTGTGGTCGTATTTGTTGCAGTTTCTCGTTGAGTGCCTTCAGTCTTCTTGTGCTGGACTTCATGGTTGCATCTTGTTGGTTGTCGAGTGGCATTGTACAGTTAAGTGTGTTGTTACTTCTACACTCGCACACACACTTTAAAGAAAAAAAAAAATTTGGACCTGTTACTAGAATGGTTGTCATAACGAGGAGGTTCATTACAACAATCACCTTTGAGATCCCTAGGAAAAGCAACTAAGGTCACCAAATCACAGTCAACATCTGGAGGTTACAGTAGACAATTGTGATCGAATGTATGGGTAGGGTAATTGAACTCGAAACTCTTCCATAGAAATGACGCCAGATGGGTCAATATCACTTTAGGAAAATCGCCGCCCAATTTGTGATCTCTCCACTAAACTCAATTAATATTTGTAGGGGATATATCCTTGGAACTCCTTTATGCAACCTCGTGTTTGACTCCTTTTTTAGAGGATATTCTTGTATATACTTATACGACAATTGGATTTGGCTCTCCCTAACTCATACTTCTATGTTTTTTGAATGGCCTTAGAGAGTTATCTCTCCAATCCTAATCCAAGGCCCTAACCCTAAACTTGTTTGTGAACCCTGGAAACAAATTCTAGTACATTTTAAGTTTAGCATTTGTTTTAGAAACTCTTTTTACTCAAAGGGTATGGAGGTGGAATTGATGTTGTTTGAGACTCTTGCAGAAAATAAACTTATAAGAACAATGTCAAAGAAAAATTTACCCTAATTCTTCAATGAAAAAGAGTTTCAAAAAAGAAAATGCATGAACAATCCTTCAAACATTGAAATGCATTTTTTCCCTTTTTTGATGCAAAATGCACAATGAAAAGGAAGAAAGAGAACCAACTAGCAGAAAACTCAGTTTTTTCATTTTCATTTTATTTCTACCAAATCAAGCAACATACCTAAAGACTTGAGTTCTAGTAAGCAAATGTTTTTCTTGAAAAGTTCAGAGACAGGGGAACCAACGAATAATGACCAACAAACAAGTGGTTTTTTCTTTTATGTTACTAAAAGAAATGAAATGCAAATGAGATGCACTTTTGTTTTTTCTTTTATGAAAAAAGTGAGGAAGTTAAAGAGGAATAAAGAAAACAGTGAAGAATCATTGAAACAGAACAATCAAACTAGAAACTCATCCTAGCCACACATGAATGACCTTTCAACCCACCTAAAGAACCTTATAACCAAAATACTAACCTAACCAAAAGAAATATATTTTTGATGATTTCAAAATTTTCAGAGACTTAACATAGAAATCAAAATGAAAATAAAACCTAGAAGTCTCATATTGTACTGAAGAACCAAACTAGATCCTCCAAAATTTAGAGAAAGGCTAAAAAATTCCAATTCTTACACAGATATGCAATTGTGTACACTAGGACTCACAAATATCTATGGATCATTGAAAGGAAAATCATGGATATATGTGACTCATAAAGGGAAAAATTGTGGATGCACGAGTAAAACTTAAAAAATAAAAAAAAATCAATCGAGAAGGAGGCTCCTAGAAACATTGGACAAAGTTTATAGATAACAAATGCTTTGAAAAGAAAGCGTAGAAAATAGGAAAAGTTACAGAAATCAAAGACAACATAAGACACCCTAATACCAACCCAAACTAGGAGAATATATCCCTAGTGTGGTTTCCAATTATGTTACAAAATGTTTCCCCTATGACTTTCGGTCATGTCACAACAAAGCAAGACCATATGTAAAAGACAAAAACCTACCCTCACACAACAATACTATGAGAAAATAACTTCTTTGAGGAGAGAGAGAGAGAGACCTCACATATTGTATCCTATGTATGATGTCGATCCTCACTCTCCACCTTTGACTGTGCTCCTGATCTCCAATAGTACCAGCCTGCAAAAAGAGACCAAGTTTTTGCTGCAACAAGGTAGTTATGAATTGAAATTATACATATAATGTGCAGAAATTCAATTATATGAAGTAAAATAACATAGATCAATATATTGAATCAATTTACACATGTATGTAGGGTAAGAGAACTATTTTATTTAAAATGGTGTAAGTGGGTAGTCACAACTTGACTCTAACCATCAACACTTCCTCCAAACCATCCACCTAGGTTCCTTCATTGGTCCTTCAGGCATGAACTCAACACAATAGCTCTTCCTTGGATGACTCAGAAGGGATACAAACACACCCTACAACCACATATATGAGAGGAAGGAATGTTGGAAAAATTGCTCCAGATTAGGGGGATGCTACTTAGAGGATCAAGCAAAGTAGGCAAGCTTACAAATTCATCAGCATTAGCTTGCACCTAGGTTTTCATCTTCATCCATGACCTAAAAGGTTCCTTTATACCATCCTCAATGGGTTGAGGTGGTTGTATTCCATTGTGTACATGCCAAGGGAAAATTGGGAATGAGCCCAATCAAAAACTCTGCCCGAAAATGTGGAATATTTTTTTTTTCATATTTTTTGAGCACATCCATGCATTGCAAACTAGAAAGGTAGAAAAATTCGTTGTTTTCACATGGGTGACCCATGAATTGAAACAAAAATTTTGTTTTTAGATGATTTTGATGAAGGAGGATGGGATCTAATTTTGGAATCTAGGGAAAATGGATAAGCCATCTTACGAATGTGATTGATGTGGCAATTTGTGGTATAACACCTTTGCCTCTTGATTCTCCCCCATATTTATTTTTTGGAGTATTTTAATTTCAAATTTAGAAAGAAGGAATCTAAAAGGGGAAATAAGTTAAAGAGGTTATTCTCCTAGCCTAACTAAGGGTTCAACTCAAGTAGTGTTAACTTTCCTTAAGTCTATGGCCATGAAATATTTAATTTTCATCATAATTTATGATACTATTTTCTTCATTTCAGAACTACAAACTTGGGACATGAAAATGTTATATATATATATATATATATATATATATATATATATATATAGATATATATACAACTATTAAACTTATATTAACTATCACTTCCTAACTACATCAACCAAAATCTTCATAATCCTCATTAAACATATACATAAAATCCAATTAATGGTTCTGCACAACTATTCAAATTATGTACTACTAGTAATGTTTGAAGCAAAATGTATCAAAAAACCTCCATGCATCAACTACATTGTTTCACATGGTTGGGATTAATTATGATAGAATTTCTCAAACACAACCTTGTTAATTTGAATCACAATCACACCATCGGTTAGGACTAGGGTCCAGTCTGAGAGATCATCCAAAGATTTAATGGTGGGTTGTTTATCAATATATGGTAAATCTAAAATATTTTGAAAATGCTAACATTAGGTAACAAAACATACCTTTATCTCCACCTTGAAACATATGCGTATGCAATATATCAATTTGGAAAAGGAATTTCATGACCTATTGGTCTTTGTAGATTAGATAATTAGAAAGAGATATTAGGACAAAGATTGGTCAAGAACATATTGATAAGCAATAAATATTAGTCATTTGAATCAATCACGATTATAGAATGGGCAATCCTTATATAAAATATTTCTTTCAAATCTAACTGCTAAGTTCTCAATGCATTATTCTTCCATGTTTTAAAGTGAAACTGATGCAGGAGCATCCACACTTAATCAAGCGAGCCAACGCGTGGATAAAGAAATACAGCTGGGCAGTGCCAGCACATATTAGATAGGAATTAACTGTAGATTAGACAGCTTTGCTTTCGAGAGGGAAAATGGAATATAGGCACCCTCCTTTGTATTATTGTAATTCAATTCATTCAGAGATAGAGATTACCAGCATTAGCATTCAGGAGCAAGAAGAGAGAAACC